>JAJEKV010000093.1:2564383-2700032 GCA_021234155.1 Isoetes taiwanensis
ATGGAAGGATGATAAGCCTTTGATATCAATGATGAAGACATGAGCCTCGTGAATAGAGAGAAAACAGTTATGACAAGACTCAAACCTACTCCAAATTTATGTGCTAACTCCACTCATATATATAGTACAATGGTCTTGGGCCCAATATAGACACTGACCGATCTTGCCGACTCCTCGAAGGAGGCCTGATTTGCGGTGAATGTTGGCGGCTCTGAAGTGCTCTAGAATCACGCCTGATACCGACGCTGGCGCAAGGACGGGCCGCCACTTGTCCGGAGCCAAGGCCTCTTGCTGATGTGCCCACAGTTTTGACTCAAGGTGGGTCTCACGCTTGGTCTTCAAGTGAGTCTTGACAGTCTCGACCAGGGTCGATCGAGGATCTGAGTTTGGACCTGGTCTCGGTCGAGCGTATGAATAGTCCTACCAGAGGCATGTGACCAACACTCCCCCACCAAAACGACACTCGTGAGTGAAGAAAAAGGGAGGAAGCGTTTTGAGGAAGTGAAATATCTCGTTCTGGAAGTGATCCTCACTTGGAGGAGGATCACCATTATGGTACCGCTTATGAGATCCCCGCGGATTGAAGATTGAGGGAGGTTTTGGGCCAAGGGCAGGATCAGCATCAATAAGAGAAAAGTTTAGAGCGCATTTACGTCTTCAAGGGCGATGGGCTACCGAGGAAATGTACCGACATTCCATGAGGAGACAGTCCAAGGCCAAGGCAATCGAATCGCATTCGGATTGCGTGAAAATGGACGCCGCCGACGAAGGGCTGGCAAAATGCATTTGAGAGCAGCCAAACCGCTTTGAAGATGGGCTGGAGGACTGTGTGGAGGTGGGAGGTATACGAAGAAGGTGTTGAGACCATACATCCGCCGCTGTTGCCAACCACGCCTAATAGCAGTCGTAGATCCAATTGGTGGTGTTGTCCGCAGGCACCCCCTTCCCAATGTGAGCGGGCGACGAAAACGTGATCCCACCGAGATCCGCCGAGATCCGAGGTGGTGTCCACTGCATGACCATCCATGACCTGGTCCAAAATGGAAGGCGCCAATCGAAAGTCAGAACCCGGGGCGTGAGGTACGCCTAGAAGCATAGGGAGAAGGGAACCATGCCCGTATGGTTACCGAGGCCGGCCTCGAATTATCGGCAAGATCCGGATCAAGTGCCCGACACCAACGATCCCAAAGAGAAGCAGAGCCGAGAGTTGACAGAGGGCTATCCCATCCCGCGGGGACCGCCTTTGCTATCCAACGAGCTTGTAACCGATTGTAACCAATGAGGTGTCGATATAAATTTGTGCATAGGGAAGATCCCTGATGTCCTAGATACTTCCTGATTTGTTGCAGCGCCCGCTTTTCGCCGAGATAAATGATTTGCAAGCTCGTGCATGTACCGATGAAGAGTTTGGGTCCGGAAAGCAGATCCGCAAGATATGGATTGTTATCCCGAAGCACCCATTGCACAGCAAATCACCCCGAAAAGCCGGGCGCGGGCCCATTTCCAAAGTGTTCCCGTATCACCCGCATAGAAATCATGAAATATGTAAGCCATGGGCTGAACCACTCAAGGTGAGAAAGTCCGGATCGCACAAAGCATGAGATCAAAGACGACAAGGGCACAAAGACAACCCTTTGTCTTCAATGGAGAGTTCGCCAACCGGGCGAAAATCTGCGACCGCCAGAATATCCACAGGGCCATCGGCCGCATGCCACTTCGAAGGAAGAGGTGGCGCCGAAAGCAACCACATAATCGCGGATAGCGTGAGGGAACCGAAGTCAACAGCATTCTCGGAAGAATGGCAAGATGGGCGCAAGCTTTGCTTGAGCCTCATCCGCCAGATCAATAGCTTTGCCGCATACCTGTTGTTCGAGATCACGATCCGCTGTCCCGCTCGAGCAAAGAAGCGGACCCGGGTCACGGACCCGCTTGAGAAGGGTTGACCCGGGAGGAAGATTTCCCAGTATTGAGAGACGGTTACGCAATCTCCGCCATCCAAGATCTTCGCTTCTGCACCTCTGTAAGCTGATCTTGAAGAGAGGTGAGCCGAGAGGTCCGTGGTAAAAGCTGAGCCGTCAAGGAGGCGACTTGAGCGGCCCCGGCCGAAAAGATTTTGAACTTGAAAAGAAATTTTCACACGCGGAGTACAAGGCATTGAGTTTAGCAATATCCCAAGGCCTGGTACTCGTGAGAGCTGCTTTTGACTTGCTGTGCCCAATAAAGTCTGAATTTCGACCGAGCCGAGCCTCGTTGATCTTCGAAAGTTGGCTGACTTGAGCTTGTGTACTTTTGAGATCTGCATGAGCCCGTAAGAGAGCTTCATGCTTGTCTTGAAGTTTGGCCTCAAAGCTGCAACTTGGGCAGCTGCAGCTTGAAGGTCCCCGTGTACCGCATCGAGGCCTCTAGTGCCCATTGAACCCCCGCCATAAGAGCGCCTTTGGATTTTTGTAACTTGAGAGCAGCAGCTTGAGCATCCCGGCCGATACATCGATACAACAACCGACGAGGGTGTTGTGGTGGTGGAGCTTGTCGTTGCCCGGTTTGGGATGTTTGGGAAAAATGGTGTGAAGTGGATGGTGTAGCGGAGGAGGAGACAAAGGACATGGGTGTGACCGTGGACATGACCAAAGGGAAGACGGGCGGAAGTGCCAACTTGGTGAGTGATTGGAAGGGAGCTGAGTGGAATTATGAGAATTTGGTGGTGGGGAGGGAAGTAATGACGGATGAGGGCTTGAAAGTGGCCTCCCACAGTAAACTTCAAATGGAAGTGGTACCCTCAAGGGCGGTCCATTTCTTGGAGAAGACGATAGAACATCATTTGGGGCCAATCTATGTGGTGTTTGGAGTGTGTAGCAAAGAGGACCAGTTATAGAAAGGTTTATTGATATGGGTGTTCTTGATAGAATACCCAAGGAATTTTCGCCACGTAAATTTAACAAAGGTTTCGCGGAGGCTTGTCGATATTGGTCGACGATGGACATTGGCATGATAAGGTGTGCACCAAACTCGCGGACATCGAGATCCCGTGATAGCGCACCATGATACACAAGGGGTGTGCAAGGAATATGAAATACCTCCGTAAATCAAATGTTGAGTCAACGAAATAGTGGTGCCATCGACCACAAAGTGGTGTAACCTTGCGTGTCTGTTAACGATATTGGCGAACCGCCTAACCTGGTCGATTTGGAGCCGAAGTTCCATTTGAGAGAATTCAGAAGCTGGTGTCGCTCAAATGACTTTTTATTTGGGCCAACAAGGGCTTCACCAAAGTGGGCGCAAGAAGGATACAGATGCAAAAGGGCCGGATCCTTGGGAGCAAAGAGCTTGAAGTGTAGAAAATCTTGGGGCAGCCATGGGAATGATGTGCAGAAACGAAGAGGGATGCCAAAGGCGGAAGACGAAAGTCGAAAGCACCGGAGGACAAAGGCGCAGAGGAAAACTAAAAGGTTTGTTTTAGGGCGCATAACCGAGGCTTAAGAGGTATGAAGAGGGCGAAACCGAACCGCTGATGGTGCCAGTGTGTCAAAAGATGCCAAGAAGGGTATTGAGAGGCAAAATTTGGCTAAGTCCCAAAAACGTAAGGGAGAAGCAATGAACGGTGAGGATGAGACGGAAAGAAAGATCGATGTGACAGATGGCAAAGGACACCCATTAATGTTCGACGGGCGTGAAAAAGAAGGAATGGCATTCAATGCCGGCAACTCGGTGGGATATCATTAAAAGGAATGTGTCGGAAGGTACCATGGCTAGATATGCGGGAGAAAAGATTCTCATTTTAGAAACAAAAGCCTTGCATTGCAAAACACGTGCGGGGCGATTTAGTGATTGGTCCACGCCGACAAGGAGTTCCTCAAGGCTATATAAGACGAACCGAGAGGAACGGCGGCATCCGATGGCGCCGCATGGCTGCCGCTGGCTTGAACGAAGATTGCACAATGCCCACTAACCGCCGAGTGGATCACTTGCAAGATGAATTGTTCGATCTCGGGCGCTGCCACAACCGCGGCATTCGAATGGACGGACGGGGTGTGCCGATGGCTGAACATCCCGACCAAGACCAACGGGATGGAGGTGGTTCTCGACCTTCGCCGATCCGAGCAGAACCTCTACCATCTCCTCCTCAAGATCACCTCTCGCCCAACCCGAGTAGAGGGTTTTTCCTCTTAGGACTTAGTAGATAGGGCTCGAGCCCGCTTTTGTATATAGGGCAGTGCCCATAGCGAAATAGCCGGGCGCGCCACATTTTGTAAAAAAATCTCCACTATAATATAATATACCGCCTTTCTAGTCACTTTCTCGTGGTGTTTGCTTCTTGAACTGCCTCTGGTGTTGATGTTCACTTTCTCGCGGTGATGAAATGCTTTGAGACGAAAACCATTAACCAATGTAGGTAATGGAGTGCCATCTAACTCAGCTAGTTGGAAAACGCTTTTCTAACCACTTGAACAATTTGATAAGGGCCAAGCCAACGAAACTTGAGTTTACCCGAAAAATTTTGTACTGAATCATAAAGAAGAACCAAATCTCCTTCTTTGAATGTTTTGTCTTCAAACGCTTGTCATGTAAAGATTTTTGCAAATCATTGTCCATGAAGAACACGAATATAAGCATCCCTTCAAGTTCATCCAACCGTTTCTAATTGATAGACCCGCTTCTTTGAGTGCAAGCAGGGATTATGAGCAAGAGCCAGCTGAAAACGGAGTGTTGGAAGGATGTATTCAAACGGCATGAGAGCTTCCCCGACCATAAACCAATTTAAAAGGAGGTGACCAAGAGCAATCTTGAAACAAGTATTGTAGGCCCAAAGAACAAAAAGAGGGAAGTTTTGTCCGCCAATCTGCAAGTGGAAGCGCCACAAATTTTCTTGAGAATGGTGACCAGAGTTTTGTTGGTGCTTTCCGCCAACCCATTGCCTTGAGGATAGTAAGGTGTGCTCTTGTGATGATGTATCGAGATAATCCGGCCAGCCCTTGATAGTATGATTGATGAAATGAACACCACGGCCACCCACCAGCCCGTGGGGCAGCCAATCGCGGATAATTTGTTGATAGAGGACTCTAGCCGTGTTTGCCGCAGTTGTTGTTCCGAAGTGCACAAGCTTCCGCCCATTTGCGGCGAGTCGCTGAGAACTGAATCGTATCGGGCACGAAGTGTGCCGCCAAGTAGAGGATCTATAGGTCCCACAAAGTCCATTCCCCATTTGCTGAAGGGAAGTGGCGGGCGACCGGGCGCCAAGGGGAAGAGCCGCCACGGGCCGGGGGCCCCCACCACCGGCAAGCGCCACACGCGGCGGGCGTATGGCTGAGCATCTTTGAAGAGCGCGGCCAATAATACCCGGGTTAGAAGGATTTTATGCGTCCGTGGTGTCACCATGAAAATGACCACCACCGAGCCCCCTTTGATGAGCTTCTAACAATGTCCGAACTTCATGAGGTAGAACACAGGCCGGGATGGTGTCCTTACCCTTTTGTAGAGATGTCCGCAAACCATGGTGTAGTCACGACCTCTGGAGAAATTGATGGCGACGGATTGTCGCCATGTGAGAGAGCGCCTCGCCTTCCGGGTGGAAGAGCACCCGTGAGGAGGTACCGCTGAAAATCATGGAACCAATGTGGTGTTGCCGTGACTAAAAAGAGCTGAGCATCGTGAAAGGCGCCCGAGACCCCAGCCATGGATCATCCGTGGTGGATGCGGAAAGATAATCCGAATAACATGAGATTTGCCAGCCTTTTATGAACGATTTCAAAAGGAGCAAATTTGAGAAGAAGGACCCAACGAGCAATGCGCCCGTGGGCGGACTTGTTGATCAAATAGAGGAGTGCTTGGTGGTCCACAAAGAACTTGATTTGACTGCCCAAAAGGTAATGACGGAAGCGCTGGACACGTAAAATGAGACCCAAAGCTTCACGCCCGCGGGCGTAATAGTTGCGCCAAAAGAGAATTGAGTTTTCGGGCGTGAAGCGATTTGGTTTGTCGGGCAGCGCGATCATATTCTTGAGAAAGAACAGCCCAATAGCAAACGCCGGACATCGACATGAACGGAAAGGGCTTGTCCCATTGAGGAGGAACAAGAACCGTGCCTCGAGTAAGCAAAAAAGCTTCAACTGTTGGAAAGCAGCTCACTGGGAATTCAAGCCCGTGGATTCACACCCGTGAGTTTATGAATGGATCTGCAATGGTCTGCCACCCGTATGAAGGTGGAGTAATAATTGACCTTTCCCGTGAAAGAGCGCGGTCTCCTTGATATTGGCCGGTGCTTGAGCCTTGAGCACAAACCGATTTTGGCAGATCGCGGTGATTCCCGCTTTGGTCGACAACATGGCCTAACAGAACACCGTAAGTGACGCAAAAGGTGCATTTCTCAGATTGAGACTAATGCCTGACTCATCACATTTCGAAGACGAAGTTCCAATTTATCCAAATGGTCAGCCATGGAACCAGAGGGCGAGAAGTCATCTTGAAAAATTTGCAAGAAGGGATTTTCCTTCATGAAATCATGAAAAACGAGAGCATGATGCGTTGAAATGTTGAAGGAGAGTTGGATAATCCAAAAGGAACCACCTTTGTAGGCAAAAAGTGACTTCCACGGGGTGGTGAAAGTGGTCTTGAGTTGATCGTAGTCTTTGATGGAGATCCGATTGTAGCCAGAAAAACCATCCATAAAGGAGTACATTCATGTCCACCACTTCTTCCAACTTGGTCCGTGAAGGGAAGTGGAAAATGATCACGCCCGGCCTGATTGAGTTTCCGATAGTCCACACAGACGCCGATCTTACCATTGTGCTTAAGGGCAATGACGATGGGGCTCACCCATTCGTAATGTTTGACCTCATAGATCAAACCCCGCAAAGAAGGAGTTTGTCAATTTCCGCCTTGACGCCGATCACTGTAATTAGGGTTGAGCCCAGACATCGCTAAGCTGCTAATCGGGTCGCATCGATTTGGTAGGAATGGTGAGTTCCCCCAAGCTTTTGTTGATTCCCAAGATCTTTGTAACCCAAAGCTAAAATGTGTTTGAATTTTTGAACAGCTTTGACGGCCCTTGCTACGATAAGGAGCCGGAAGATTTGCAAAAGAATGCGGACAGGTGATTGTTGCCAACGCCCACAATCTCTAACTTCGGAGTCCGAATATGGGGTATTACTTCAAAGATCCCGACAATGTGTGCAGGAGGTTGGAGCATAACCGATGCGTGGCACTTTGCGTGGTGAAAAAGAGAGGTTGCTCGGGCCATCTAGCGTAGGTTGCTTCATGACAACAAGGTACATCAACAGGAGTTGCGTGAGGTGCAAAGATCTGAAAAGTGATCAACGCTGGTTGGATTCGATTGCAAGGAGCCGTAGGGGTCAAGCAAGGCAGCCACAGCCCGGTCCCGGATCAAGAGTCATTTCTCCCCAAGGATCAAAGATATTCGGGTAGGATGACAGAGGCATACTCGCGCAGAGGAGCCCGAACTTGATAAATATTCCGAGCTTCTTCGTAATCGGTTCGAGAGAGAGGGTTCCGCATTGTCAACGTAAATGATCCCGCCTGCTTGCAAGTCCATGGTGGCATTGAGATGACCATCGCTGATGACTAACCGTCCGTGGCCCAAGAATGGATACTCTTTTGCCCGGGGGAGAAAAGGTCCGCCCTACCAAAGATTTCATAGTCACCGATCTTCGCCAAATTTTCCAAACTCCAAATTCCATGGGAAAGCGGAGATCACCAATGTTGATGTGAAGAATAGGTGTGACGCCTTTGAGGTCTCGTGGATATGGCCATTAGCCAATTTGATGTCATATGGGGCACGAAAGAGTTGTGTGATGCCCATTTGTTTGGCGGAGTTTATCCGTGATGAGATTGACCGCACGCTACCTCCATCGATTTGAACATGGTTGACTTGCCGATTTCCCACCGTGGCATGGACCGTGGGTGTAGAGGTAGCCACAGCCCCAACTAAAAAAGTTGGGAGTGGTAACTGGTCCTTCAGAGCAGGACAGAGTTTTAAAATGGTGGCCAAGCTTAAAGGAATTTTGATCTTGGCGAGCTCCTCTTGGAGTTCAAGAGGTACATGAGAAAAAGGATCCGCCGGTTCCACTGCGGTGCGAGTGCGTGGGCGGAAGAAGCAAAGAACTTTTTGAGTAAGTCAACCCCGCCGCAATATTGGGATATGTCCGAGAGCCGGGAGGTTGAGATGTTGAAGGGGTATCTTGTCTTTGTTGAGCTCTAGTGGTGGCATGAACATTTGCCAATGTGCGCCTTCAGCAGCCTTGCATGAGGTTCAAAATGCTTTGGCTTAACTTTGGGCATGACATGTGGCATGAGCTTTTCCAAGTCGCGCAAAGTGAACCTTTTTTCGCCCTCATGAGGAATGGTGTCAACCGCAAAAGGCAGGTTATGCGGCCCTTCAATAATAGTCAAGGGACGGATGCCTTGGTCTCGGGCGTGAAACTAAAACCAACCCAATTTGACTACCGACCGGAGGATTAAGTGCCCGAAAAATTTCCTCTTGGGCTTGTTGATCCAAACAGGTTGATTTGTCGGAGCTGGTTGATAGCGCGATTGCCGAGGCGCCTTGGTGGCTTTTAAGAACTGGTCGGGCCTTGTTTGCCATTAGCGAGCCGCCAGAGTTGGTAAGCCGTGAGGCGGACCGATGTGGTCTGATTTGTGCCGTGAAGCCGCACTCGACTTGTGGAAGTTGAGGACACGCCGCGGTGGTATGACCCCATTCTTGACAAAGGATAACACCGAGCTTTAGAAGGATCAAAAGGAGGACGCTGGTTGATCCCCGTGGTTGGTCCCGCTTGTCGATAGAGTTGCGCGGGCTGCACCCCGGCGAGGTGGTCGCCGATAGTGCGATTGTTGCCGAGGTGTGGTTTGCACTTGATAAACCATTTTGTTATGAACGGTGGGATGAGTGCGAAGTGCACTCTTCCGCGGGCATGATTGCACATGTTGCATCGCTTTGCAATGAGGCGGGCCATTGGTGGAGTTGCACCCATTGGCCAAATGGCCTTGGTATTTGCAAATATGGCACCAGATTTGACCGCTACCGCGGATTAGCGTGTTGAGGCCGAATGTACCGCTTGGGAACCATGACAGGTGGAATGAACGGAGCTCTTGAAGAGCCACGGAGGAGGAAACATTGACGGAGTGATTGACAGGGTCGATAGCCCGCCCAAAGTTTTGGACGCAGTATTCACCATGAGTCAATAGCCGAGGAAGTCCTTGGAGAAACCGCACCAAAAAATCCGCTCGTAGGGTGTACCCTGAGCTTACTTAGCGTATCGTGAAGTCGATCCAAAAATCCCTGCACTGCGGGGCTCTTGTTGAAGTTCATTGAGTTGCTTGAGATGAAGTTGATCATCATCCGTGGTCCCGTAATGAGACGTAAAAGCAAGCGATTTCGGACCAGGGCTTTGTTTCCAATGGCTTTGTTGGACATGAGCCATTGATGAGGAGAGCCACGCAGGTGGTGGAAAAGATGTGGAATTTCAGTTGAGGCTGCGCTGCGACCATTTAGGACAGCTAGAGCCTCAAATTCTTCCATGTGGGCCCGAGCACTTTGGTCTAACGGTTTGCCTTCGTGTTGCCAAAGGTGGGATAAGTCAGCCGAGTCCCAAAGGTAGATGTGAAAGTGCCGGGCTGGACAGAACAAAGATAGTGAGGATATTGAGGTTGAGGTGGATGTGGCATTGTGCCCGGACGGACCCTCGATGAAGGGGTGACCGCGTTGAGAAACCGGGCAGCTAGAGCATTGGTTTTGAGATCCGTAAGGTTGTAAACAGAAGAGCAAAGCGGGGAAACGAGGGAAAGGATATTCCCGGTAGGCGCAAAGGAGACCCGTGGATAGCCGTGCCCACCCGGGAGATGATGGTTATGGGGAAGAGGCGTGATGGCCTGGAAGAATGATGGATGTAGGCATGTTCCGGGGTGTGAAAGTACGGTTGAGAAGGTTGAGCCGGATAAGGCTCCCGACAGTAGTGATGAGGGGACTGAGGTTGTGAGCAATGTTTGCACGCTTTGGGGCGGGAACCGGACGAGATCGACACGAGGGTGGGTGGCGCGACCGAGCCCTAGACCGGGCGATGGCCTCCCTCTATGTCATAAGCAGATCCATACATGTCGCGAATCAGCTCCCCGACATGGCGCCCAAGGTAGAGGCCGCTCGAGAAAGGAGTTCTTCGGGCGTGAAATTACTGATGTACATGGCATATGTAAGAAAGTAGGATAAAATCGCACTGCAGCGCGACATGTTGTTTGGGGTCCGGGTTCGAACTCGAAGATAGCCCTCCTCGTGAGGACCCGTGGATCTAACAGAGAGTCCGGGGACTATGTCACGGATTTGCAAGAAGAGAAGAAAAAGAAGGAACAGAACAAATGAGAGAAGGATGATAAGCTTCCTTTGATATCAATGATGAAAATACATGAGCTCTCGCATAGAGAGAGAAAACTGAAGGAGACAAGACTCAAAACTCATCTAAAAACTTATGTGCTAACTCTACTCATATATATAGTACAATGGCCTTGGGGCCCCAATATAGACACTCGATCGATCTCTGCGCCGACTTCGAAGGAGGCCCGATTGCAGGAATGTTGGCGTGCTCTTGAAGTGCCTAGAATCACGCCTGACGCCGACGCTGGCGTGACGGCCGCCACTTGTCTCGAAGCGGCCTTTGTTGACAGCCACAAAGCTTTGACTCCGCGGTCTCCGCTTGGTCTTCATGAGCCTTGATGTCCTAACCCGGGTCGATCGAGGATCCTTGAGCTTGACCTGGTTCACTTGTGATAGATGAATAGTCCTTGCATCAGAGGCACAGACTAACAAACGCCCTACCGGGCAAGGGAGCTAGCTTTGCTTCTCCGTGGTCACATGTATACCACCCAGCCCCTAGTGCCGCTATTCTCACTCGATCTTCTACCGGGCCTCGTGGTGACCCCAAGTATCTTGTTCTCGCAGGCTAGTCCAAGCCGGGGCCGAGGACGGCTGACCCCACTGAACTGAGAACCTGCTCGCCAATGGACCCTAACATCCCCATTACCTAAGAGACCAAGTTTCGTGGGCGTAAGACCACCCCTCTCCAAGAAACGCCAAAGTAGGTCGCTTACTACACACTTGTAGTCAATTGGCATGGAGGTGGATGCTGAATACCTCCTAGTGGGGGTAAGTGATTGATCCCCCAGGAAACCTCTAGGGTAATTTCAGGGCGCCCAGACGATGTGGGAGAGGTCGGATCGCCAATCCGGGCCTCCTCCATGCCCCAAAATCGAAAACGGGTCTAAACTCCCGCCGTGGCCAACTGGCCATCCCAATCAAAAAATCGAGGGTCTAAAGCTCAGCATCTAAAAATACCGGGGATTTTCCAGTATGCTCGCGACCACTTGGCAAGCCAGGTGGCTGAAAATCAGGATTTTTCCGCCCCATGCATTAATTATGAATTTCCGAGCATAAACACAAAAAAACACAGATAAAAATCCGGTCTCGAAAAAAGGTGAAATCTTGGCGGGATATGCAAGCTGCACCGCGAAGAGAAAAATGCACCGCAATAGAAGCACAAGCGAGAGGCATGAGACGCAGGCCGAGCCAACCTCCTTTCGAGGCCACCGGCCTGAATCCGCCTCACCGAAAGCAAAGGGAGCTAGCTTTTTCTTCTCCGTGGTCACATGTATACCACCTAGCAGTCCTAGTGCTCCTATTGTCACTTCAATCTTCTACCCGGGCCTCGGGGTGAACCCCAAGTATCTTGTTCTTGCAGGGCTAATCCAAGCCGGGGCCGAGGATCGGGTTGGACCCCCCTCTGAATCGGTGAATTGGCTCCCCAATGGACCTTAACATCCCCATTACCTAGGGACCAAGTTTCATGGGCAGAAGACCACCCCCTCTCCAAGAAACGCCAAAGTAGGTCGCTTACTACACACTTGTAGTCAATTGGCATGGAGGTGGATGTGAATACCTCCCCAGTGAGGGGTAAGTGATTGATCCCCCGGGAAAACTCGCCGTGGAAGTTGTCCCCAGGGTAATTTTGCCGTTTCGGACGACGCCGGGCGTAGGTCGGATTGCCAATCCGGGCCTCCTCCATGCCCCCCAAAATCGAAAAACGTGGTCTAAACCACCAAGGCCAAACGGTGGCCATCCCAATCAAAAAATCGAGGGTCTAAAACTCATCCGAAATACCGGGATTTTCCTATACTCTCGGCCACTTGGCAAGCCAACTCGGGTGAAAACCCGATTTTTCCCCGCCCCATGCATTAATTATGAATTTCCGGAGCATAAACACAAAGAAAAGCACGATAAAAAATTCGGGTCTCGAAAAAGGTGAAATCTTGGCAGGATATGCAGCATGACGCCGCACACGCAAGAGAAAATGCACCGCAATAGAAGCACAAGCGGAGGCATGAGACGAAGCTTCCAAGCTAACCCCTTCCGGAGACCACCGGTCGGTAACGCCCTACTAGGTAGTGGAGCTAGCTTTGCTTCTCCGGGTCACATGTATACCACCTAGCAGTCCTAGTGCTGCTATTCTCACTTCAATCTTCTACCGAGGCCTCGAAAAATGAACCCCAAGTATCTTGTTCTCGAGGCTAGTCCAAGCCGGGGCCGAGGGCGGGCTGGACCCCCACGGGCAAGAACCGGCTCCGCCAATGGACCCTAACATCCCCATTACCTTTGGGGACCAAGTTTTTAGGTGGGCAAGACCACCCCTCCAAGAAAGCGCCAAAGTAGGTCGTTTACTACACACTTGTAGTCAATTGGCATGGAGGTGGATCTTTGAATACCTCCTAGTGAGGGGTAAGTGATTGATCCCCCCAGGAAAACTCGCCGTGGAACTTGTCCCCTAGGGTAATTTCGGCCATGGATTCGGATGATGCGCGAGGTCGGATCGCCAATCGGGGCCTCCTCCATGCCCCCAAATCGAAAAACGTGGTCTAAACCTTGTCGTGGGCCAACGCGGCCATCCCAATAAAAAAATCGAGGGTCTAAAACTCATCCGGAAATACCGGGATTTTCCTATACTCTCGGGCCACTTTGGCAAGCCAGCTGGCTGAAAACCAGGATTTTTCCCTGCCCCATGCATTAATTATGAATTTCGGAGCATAAACACAAAGAAAAGCGCGCGGATAAAAACCGGTCTCAAAAAGGTGAAATCTTGGCGGGATGTGCGGCATGACGCTGCATACGTAAGAAAAAATGCACCAGCATATATACCTTCGAGAGACTCCCCTTCACAAGAAAGGGGGTCAGGTGCCCGTGCTGCCCTGTTTTTGCAAAGACATCCAAGGTCCATGTCACCATCATCTAGCCATGTCACCTAAAATTTGTCAACATCACCCAATGAAAAAGACCAAAGATGGACATCTTTGGTTTTTTGGCCTAGTCAAAACTTGACCTTGCTTACTTGGCATGCCATGTCACCACTTGGGGTGCCTAGGTGGCATGCTTGAGACTAGGTGGCATGCCCGAGCCACCTTGACATGTTGGAGCCCATGGCATGTTGGAGCCCGCATGGCATGTTGGAGCCACCTTGGCATGTTTGAGCCTAGGTGGCATGTTTGAGCCACCTTGGCATGTTGGAGCCCACGTGGCATTATGGAGTCCACGTGGCATGTTTGAGCCACCTTGGCATGTTGGAGCCTAGGTGGCATGTTTGAGCCCACCTTGGCATGTTTGAGCCACCTGGCATGTTTGAGCTGGGTGGCATGTTGGAACCTAGATGGCATGTTTGAGCCACCTAGGAATGTTGGAGCCTAGGTGGCATGTTGGAGCCTACGCGCATATTTGAGCCACCTTGGCAAGTTGGAGCATAGGTGGTATGTTGGAGCCCGCGTGGCATGTTTGAGCACGCTTGGAGCCTAGGTGGCATGTTTGAGCCATTTTGTCATGTTGCTGCCCTAGGTGGCATGTTTGAGCCACCTTGGCATGTTTGGAGCCTAGGTGGCATGTTGGAGCCGCCTTGGCATGGGGAACCACCTTGGCATGTTTGAGCCTAGGTGGCATGTTTGAGCCACCTTGGCATGTTGGAGCCACCTTGGCATGTTCGAGCCTAGGTGGCATGTTGGAGACCACGTGGCATGTTTGAGCCACCTTGCCATGTTAGAGCCTAGGTGGCATGTTGGAGCCTATGTGGCATGCTTGAGCCACCTTGGCATGTTGGAGCCCACGTGGCATATTTGAGCTACCTTGGCAAGTTGGAGCATAGGTGGCATGTTAGAGCCAGCGTGGCATGTTTGAGCATGTTGGAGCCTAGGTGGCATGTTGGAGCCACCTTGGCGCGTGGCATGTTGGAGCCCACGTGGCATGTTTGAGCCTAGGTGGCGGGTTAAGAGCCGCGGTGGCATGTTGGAGCCTAGGTGGCATGTTTGAGCCAACTTGGCATATTTAAGCCTAGGTGGCATGTTGTGAGCCACCTTGGCATGTTGGAGGCTAGGTGGCATGGTGGAGCCCACGTGGCATGTTTGAGCCACCTTGGCATGTTTGAGCCTAGGTGGCATGTTGGAGCCTAGGTGGCATGTTTGAGCCCACCTTGGCATGTTTGAGCCACCTGGCATGTTTGAGCCTAGGTGGCATGTTGGGAGCCTAGGTGGCATGTTTGAGCCTAGGTGGCATGTTGGAGCCACCTTGGCATGTTGGAGCCTAAGTGAGCCTGAATGGCATGTTTGAGCATATGTGGCATGTTTGAGCCACCTAGGAATGTTGGAGCCTAGGTGGCATGTTGGAGCCCATGGCATATTTGAGCCACCTTGGCAAGTTGGAGCATAGGTGGCATGTTGGAGCTGCGTGGCATGTTTGAGCACGTTGGAGCCTAGGTGGCATGTTTGAGCCATTTTGTCATGTTGGAGCCTAGGTGGCATGTTGGAGCCACCTTGGCATGTTTGAGCCTAGGTGGCATGTTAGAGCCACCTTGGCATGTTGGTGCCCACGTTATGCAAAAATAGGTGTTAAGTAATTGAAGTAGTTGAAGTAACTTGTGTTACATGGAATACTAGTATAAGAACATGTGATCGTGCACGTGCATCACATGTAGCAAATCAAGTACTCTGTCCTACCACTATAAAGACCCGTGATATGGAAGGATAGGACATGTAGAGAATCAAGTACTCTTTCCTACTTCTATAAAGACATGTGAGAATAGAAGTATTACACATGTCGTAATTCATGTATTCTTTCCTACAATGCCTTAGCAAATAAAGTACTCTGTCCTACTACTATAAAGACATGTGAATGGAAGTATAGGACATGTAGAGAATCAAATATTCTTTCCTACATCTATAAAGACATGTGACAATAGAATTATTAGACATGTAGAAATTCAAGTACTCTTTCCTACAGTGGATTGTATTATAAAATGACATGTCACAATAGAAGAAACTACAAAACAACAGTGGATGTTTTAGTCCACTGAAAAAAGAACACCATTATCGAACAAAACCATACCTTCACAAATCCACATGTAGGATTCTTTGAAAACAGGACATGTAGACCTACCAAAACTGATGTTTTCAACAGTGGACCAAAAACCGGGGTGAGTGTGTATTCGATCCGGGCAGTGAGTTTGATTTTATTTCTGCTCGTTTGGTCAAAAAACTAAAATTACCTTCTATTCCTTTATCAAGTGATGTAGAATTATCTTCTGCTTTCTTGAATGTGGCCCCTCCTCCGCCTTCTTCATTTATGGTCAAGGATGTTGAATTTCAATTGCAGGGATATATCTGTAAACGTTCTTTCATGGTTTCTGACCTTGGAGGTATGGATATTATTCTAGGCATGCCATGGCATAAGGCTATTAATCCTCTTATAGATTGGAAAGCAGGTATTGTTATGTTATCCTTGGAAGGGGGTAAAAAGACCTTCAAGTTTGTGAAGGATGATATTGTGTCCCCTATTCCAACAGTTTCTGTTGTACAGTTTAAACGTTTGGCAATGAAAACTCATTTTGTGTATTTGGTGGTTTTGCGTCCTAAGTCTGATGTATCTCCATTAAATGAGCGTCAAACCATCTTTTTGCATTATTTTGATGATGTCTTTTCGAATGAAATTCCACAAACTTTGCCATCCCAATGTTTGGAGGACCACAGGATTGATCTTCTTCCTGGGAAAGAACCTCCTAATCAAGCTCCTTATTGGAGAATGCATGGCCAACAAGTTGAGATTAGGCGCCAGCTTGATGAGTTACTTCAAGCTGGATTGATCCGCCATAGTACTTCACCTTTTGGTGCTCCTGTCTTGTTGGTTAAGAAAAAAGATAATTCTTGGCGCATGTGTATAGATTATCGCGCTTTGAATAAGATAACCGTAAAGAATAGGTTTCCTATCCCAAGGGCGGATGATTTGTTTGATCAACTCCAAGGTGCCACAGTTTTTAGCCGTCTTGATCTTAAGTCAGGGTATTGGCAACTTAAGGTTGCGCCTGAAGATGTTCACAAGACTGCGTTTAGGACAACCTTTGGACATTATGAGTTTTTAGTCATGCCATTTGGACTTACAAATGCGCCAGCTTCTTTTGCGAGGCTAATGGGGCGAATATTTGAAGATGTGCATGGTGTTTATGTTGTCGTGTTCTTTGATGACATATTAGTTTTTAGTAAGTCCGAGGAAGATCATTACTTGCATTTGCGGGAGGTTTTTCGTCGGTTGAGGGAAGAGTCTATTACTCTTAATCCTAAGAAAAGTATATTTTTTCAATCGGAAATTGAATATTTGGGTCATATTGTTTGCGCTGAGGGTCTTAAAGTTGATCCCAGTAAGGTACAAGCAATTGTGGATTGGCCTATACCTACTTCAGTTGCTGCATTGCGTTCCTTTTTGGGTTTATGCAGTTATTATAGGAAGTTTGTACAGAATTTTGCTCGTTTAGCTTCAGATTTATATTTGTTGCTACGAAAAGATGTTCCTTTCCAATGGAATCATAATCATCAGTTTGCTTTCCAAGTTTTAAAGGATGCCATGGTTAATCCTCTTGTTCTACGTTTGCCAAAGTTTGGTCTACCTTTCTTGTTATGTGTTGATGCAAGTGGTATGGCTTTGGGCGCGGTTTTGATGCAGGATGGTCATCCTATTGCTTATGAAAGTCGGAAATTTTCTGACACGGAAAGTAGATATAGTGTTTATGATAAGGAATTTCTGGCTGTCATTCATGCTTTGAAAGTGTGGCGACACTATCTTATAGGGTCAACAGTTCATATTTTGACTGACCACCAAAGCATTAGGCACATTGTTTCACAGAAAACATTATCGGAAAGGCAGTTGAAATGGGTTGCTTTTATGCAGCAATATGATTTCTCAGTGGATTATCGTCCTGGTAAAGAGAATGTTGTAGCTGATGCTTTAAGTAGACGTTACGCAGTTTGTTCTCTTTCTATAACACAATCCAACCATTTGGAGGAAATGAAACCATTGTATGCCACTGACCCTGATTATAAGAATATTTGGTTGTTAGCTCAAAGTGGCAATGCATATGGATATAAGATCGTTAATGGGTTCTTGTATAAAGGTCCAAAGCTATGCATTGTGCGGAACTTTCGGTCACTTATTCTTAAAGAAGTCCATGATGCACCTACTGTGGGTCATCGTGGCATGGGGGCAACTTTGGCAAAGCTTGAACCATACTTTATTTGGCCTGGATTGCGGAGAGATGTTTTGGTTCATATTCGGCATTGTGTACTTGTCAACGGATAAAGAAAGCGAACAAGAAACCTCATGGTGTTCCTTTATCCTTGCCTATTCCGGAGGCAAAGTGGGAACATATCACTATGGATTTTATTGTTGGTTGTGATGTCCCCTACTCCTTATACGATGCCCGCATCGTATTCGAAGGAGGAGCATTCCCCCTGGCAGCTGCCTGACAGGGGCCATCCACCTGACTCTACTCCCATGGGGCAGAGCCAGCAAGGGAAGAGTGGATGTGTCATTCACCCGTCTCCCTTCGGGTCGATCTATCTGCGGAAGCGTGAACAAACAAATGTGAGCACAACTAACAATATACAAATACAATCACCATAGAGATAGTAACATCGCAGAGATAACAATACCTTCATAGCAACAATACAAAGGGGAGATCCTACCCCGGGCTCGCGGACTCAAGGGGGATGACTGACGGCTAGGTCTCCAGAGTTCATTGCAGACAGAATTCATGGCAATGGATTTGGCTGGCATAGAACATGGCTTAGGGTAGTCCACTCCATCCGCCCCTCCCGTGCACACTTTGCAGAGTAGGCTGAAAAGTGTTGGGACTTGGCAAGTAGCTGCCGGGTGAATAGCCGAGGGGCTACTACTGCTGGGTTGCATCTCCCAGCCCCTGATGAGGGGAGGCGAGTTGCCTCTCCTCGAGGCAGGCATCCATGCTCATCGCCCAGCGGCTAGAGGGCCCGCTTTGCCCTTATTAGACTTGAACTCAACTTTGGAAGGTCATTTCCACCACCCACAGTGTCGAGCTCATGCCTTGCCCACACACGCGGTGACAAGCCATTAAGCCTAGCCAGCCAGAGACCCCAGATAGGCTTTACTACCGGAGGGGTCAGTCTGCGATGAGACAAGTTCCTCCTTATCAACGGCCTTGCCCCTTCACCCACAGCCGGGTGGGCTCCTGTTACCGCGGGCGCATTTATGTGGGAACTAAGGTGCTATGCTAGGAGCATCTACTACCACGCCTTTTAGGTCTCTACCCCCTTCCCAAAACAAGGAGATCACGCAGTGGAATACATGCAATATCCGCGAGCGAAATAGAGAATCACATCAATCTATCTACTTAACATCCAATGTTAGGTTCATTCGTTAGAGTCTGGATCTAGGGATCTACAAGGCTTCGAGATGATCTAACATACTAAACCGGCATATTGCCACGCCCAAAGACGGTTTTGCACAACAGAACAACTAGATACCTGCTCCTTGGCTTGCTCCTGATCCTCGGAAGGCGTCCATGCTCCTGATCTTGCCGAAGACGGCTGCTACTCAACAACCTGTTGTGCAAATCCGACTTTTCGGAGCCTGGCAATGCGATTTTGAGTCTTACCTTGGCCGAATTGGCCCAGGGGAACCCTAAATGCGAAAGAGGAAAGGAAGCTCTAGAAAACCCTAATTGGCAAAATGAAAGGAGAGCTAGGGTCTAGGGTTTTAGCCCTTATATAGACCCTATCTAGGTTAGGGCATCCACATGGGCAAATGGCTTTAAGCCATTTGGAAATGGATGAACAAGGAACCTTTTGTTGTGTATGTTTAATTACATACCCAACATCCAAGGTTGCCCCTAGGTGCGACCTTTAGCTCCTAGGTGCAGCGTTATCCTGCTCTCAAGTACATGTCAATTGTGACATGTATGCGTGTGGCGTCTTGCGATATAATATATTGGGGAGCATATATTATCTTTGGGCGTCACATTCTCCCCACCTTGACTTGATGCTGTCCTCAGCATCACGCGTCTCCCCACCTTGGGTACCTGCATATCCTGCAATTACAACAACTTATATATCCATGTTATATTAGTCACCTCAGGTAATATTTATAGTTTACTGTAATTGTACTATGGTGAGAGGCTCTTCCGTCCTCTACTTCATAATCTACTATTAACAAAATTAACATCAATTATAGTTTTAAGGTTTCAAACTAAAAACTTCTCATCGCCTCCTCACAACACATTATGGCAAAATTATGTGTTGTGAGTCCTCGTAGCGCTACCCTCCTGCCGCTCAGTCCTTCTAATTGCCTGCAGGATGTACGCTACGTTAGTACATATTTAATTATTATTATAAGGGTTGGTTGTAAGGGAACCACCCATTAATACAATTATATGGATGCAAGGCATATCTCTCGGCATAGGAAGATTATGTTTCTCCCATCCTGGCCGAGGAGACAGCGCCCTATCATGCCTATATGCCGCTCATGCCTACACCTGTAGTTGCCTAGCGTCGGACTTGGGTCCTTCCCGTATATGGGGCGTGAAGGGCCCTCCCCCGTAGGCATTGACTAGAGGTGCTTTTCCTATCAATGCATTCCTGAATGACCTCCTTTCTCTCGAGGTCGTCTACTTCTGTGGAACAGAAGTAGACTTCAAATCTACCTTCCACTCAATCAAGCGGAAACGCGATCATGCCTACATTGACATTACACCACGCCCTAGAGAGCACCGTAGTGGTCTCATCATCGGTAGCAACGCATGCAACCCATGCCTAGCATAGGCTGCATGCGTAGATTATCCTTAGCTACACATGCTTCAATCTAAACCCAAATCGACATGCGAGCCGTTTCTTGGTTCTTGATGTCGACTACTTGGTGGCGAGCCGACCCTTGCATTGCTCCATAAACTTCGAGTCTTGCTTCTTAAGATCGATTCCGGTACCCGTAAGCGTCTTCCACCCGGTAAGTGCTTCCACTTCACAAGATATTGGAGAAATTTTGACCTTCTTGTCTTCTTATAAGATCTATCAAGAAGGACTTCCGGGACGATTTCAATGTGCTCGTCCGTCATTTCTAAAAACTCATTTGTCTCTAATACTTCCTCGGGGTTTGGGGTGTGCCTCTTTAGCAAACTTATGTGGAAAACTTTATGGATTTTAAGATGTCTTTGGCAGGTCCAACTTGTAGGATTGGGTACCTACTCTCTTCTCTATCACGAAGGTCCAGCCCATCTTGGAGCAAGCTTCTTGCAATTGCCGATCGCGGAGCTTGGCACTTGACTTTGATCTTCAACCACACTTTGTCTCCCACTTCAAATTCTCTTCTTTGTCCTATGCTTGCAGCCGATGCTTTTCGCTGCTTCTTGCTTGCAAGAAGATATCCTCTCACTTCCTCCACCAAGTCTTGCATTTCCGAAAGCATCTGCTGGGAGACTTCCACCTTGGACACAGGGTTGTGCCAAGTATCCGGGGATAAAGACAACGATACCGTAGTTAATCATAAAAGGACTCATCTGCGATGACTCACGCTTGAGTCTTTGTTGTATGCAAACTCTACTAGGTGGATGAAATCATCCCACTTGGATTGCTTGTTCCATACATAGCTTCTTAACATATCTTCGATGATCCTGTTTGTCCTCTCCGTCTGACCATCTGTTTGGGGATGATATGCCGTGCTCATCGAAAGCTTTGTCTGGATGGTGGTGAATAGGTCCTGCCAAAAGGCACTCATAAACTTGGAGTCTCTATCCGAGATTATCTCCCTCGGCATGCCATGGAGCCTAAAAATCTCCTTAACAAATAGGTTGGCCGTGTCTAATGCCGTATCTGTTGTCCTGCACGGCACAAAGTGTGCCATCTTTGACAACTTATCTACTACCACCATCAAGGCATCTTTGCCCCTTGCTATTCTTGGGAGTCCTGTAATAAAATCCATACTTATTACCTCCCACTTAGCGTTTGGCACGGGCAATGGTTCTAAGGCACATGGAATCCGGAGCTGTTCCGCCTTTGTCTGCTGGCATATCTGGCACTCTCTAATATATCTTGCTATTTCCTTCTTCATGCCGGGCCAATAATAACTGCTTCTAATCTTGATGTCTTCATGAACCCTGCATGCCCTGCTATGGGACTATTGTGTGTATCATTCAAGATAAGCTTTCTAACTTGAGAAGATTTTGGTACACACAATTTATTTTTATAATATAGCAAGTTTTCTTCCTTCTTGTAGTGCCTGAACATCTCCCTTTCCTTGTCGGTCCTGGCCTCTTTGGAAGGCTTTCCAAACTTCCTTGAAGTCGAGGTCCGTCGGCAATGTTTCCTCAATCTTCTTTCCAAACTCACTTCACGGTGTTGATATGGTGTTACAATGAATTCTGGTTGCCAATGGCTTCACGGAAAGGGCATCCATAACCACATTGAGCTTCCACGGCTTATAACTTATCTCAAAGTCATATTCTTCAAAGAATTCCATCCATCTCCTTTGCCTCAAATTGAGGGCGGTAAATGTAAATATGTATTGGAGGCTTTGATGATCTGTGTCTAGCTGGAATTTTCTTCCAAATAGATAATGCCTCCAAATTCTTAAAGCCCTTACTATAGCCGGGGGAGCTCTTGATGCGTCGTTGGGTAAAAAGCGCTGCTCGGCGTCGTTCAACTTCTTGGAATCATAGGCCACTACTCTTTCCTCCTCATGAGGATTTGCGCTTTGTTGCTATCCTGCTAGCATCTGTTGCTACGAGCTTATCTTTGGTCGGATCGGCAAGACCAATCTTGGCGCCGTCGTCAAAGCTTCCTTTAGTGTCTCAAATGCTTTTACGGGCCTTGTTTTGCCAATGAGTTGCCCAATCTTTTATCTTCCCACCTTTTGTGAGATCCGGATTAATAGTGGCCATACCTTGGCAAAATTCTTCACAAATCTTCTATAATAACACCTTTAGTCCTAGGAAGCTCGACTTCATGCGTATTCTTTGGTGCTGGCGGCCGATCCGCGGCTTCTATCTTGCGCCCGAAGTGCGTGGAAATGCCTTCTGCGTGATCACGTGCCCCAAGTACTCCACTCTTTCCGTTCTTGAAGTGGCGCCGATAACCCATAAAGAGTTGATGCCTTCTTAACTTTTCAAAGCACCTTCCTCAAATGTTGAAGTGTTCCTCCACGAGACTTCTTTACACCACCAGATATCGTCGAAGAAGACTATGATGAAGGAATCTAGAAATTCGCGGAAGGCGTCGTTCATTAACCTCATGAATGTGGCTGGCGCATTAGACAATCAAAGGGCCTAGCTTGTGAACTCATAGTGCCCATATCTTGTCTGAACATTTGTCTTATGGATGTCTTCTTCTTTGATCCTAATCTGGTGATATCGATCTGAGATCTATTTTGGAGAAAATCTTAGCTCCCGCAGAATGGCCCGATCCATTAAGTCATCGACCTAGGCAAGGCATACTTATTTTTGATGGTGTGCTTATTTAGCGGGCGGTAATCAATGCACATCCTAAGGCTCCCATCCTTCTTCTTCACAAAGAGAATAGGGGCTCGAGCGGGGGAGACACTAGGTCTTATGAACCCTAGGTCTAGCAATTCTTGCAATTGCTTCTTTAACTCAATCAACTCCTCGGTTGACATCCTATAAGGTGCCTTGCTTGTAGGCCGTCCCGAGTTCAAGTGCTATTTCACACTTTCGACTCCTCTATAGAGTGAAGCTGCTTAATCTCATCGAGGGAAACAAATCGTGAAATTCCTCGATCAACTTTGCTATTGGCCTCGGAAGCTTGCTAGATTCTTTGATCTCTTTATTTCTCTGGGCTCGATCTTGGAGCTCAAGCTTAGGAGATAGGCCACTGGCGCTTTCTTATGCACTTAAGCAATTTTTCACTACTCATGCATTGCATGATTGGGGTTACTTCTTTACACGTGATCTCGATGACCTTGCCCTCTGGGTTGTTAAGGTCACCTTCGTTTCCCACAATCGATGATTGCTCCTCTTGGTCCAAGATATTCCATTCCAATAATCGGATCATACTTGCCTATATTCATGACTTCGCTCCCCAATGCAACATTAACACACGGCAAGTCTACATTGAAGTTTATTCTCTTCCCTGTTTGTATGCCCTAAGCTCCTCCATTGGCTAAGGCAGACTGGCACGGGCTTGGACTTTAACGGCTTTAACTTCAACATGCTTACCATCCTAGGGGATGCAAAATTATGACTGCTCCCTGAGTCTATCAATACTATAAAGGATTTCTCTTTGGCTTTTCCGGTCGTTGAGATCACCTTATACTGACATTCTGCATTTCCTGTATCAATAGCTGCAAAAATGTGACACTCACCATGGATGTAATCCCGTGCTTCGTCGTCGTCTGTGTCCGATGGTGTCTCCCATCCCAGTTCTGCCAATGCCGCATTCATTATCAGGGGGCAATTGTTGGTCCTATGCCCTGGCTGGAAGCATCTGAAACATAGCTGCTTCTCTATACACTCCTGCTTCTTCTCCTTGGGAATGGACTGCAGAAATTGCCTCACTGCTTTGGAGTAGTTAGACCCGCCTCCTTGCTCCTTGAAGCTTACCTGTTTCTTTTCCTGCTTGCCACCACTTGTGTTGCCTTGCTTCCCATAATTTGAATTGTACTGCGTCTTGCTAGCTACTGGGCTTGCCGCCCTTGGGCCCTGTCCTCCTGTGCTCTTCCCCTTATCCTGGAAATATTGCTGCCTTGGTGCCTGCTCTTGCGGTCCTGTTCCTTGCAAGCTTATGGCCTTTGCTTACGCCTCGACCGCGGACTTGGGTTTATTGCCCTTACAAACTTCGCGGATCTCCTCGTTCAAGCCTTCAATATAGCCTTCCACATGCATGCTTTTCACTCAACTTTGGCACATAAAGCCTTAGTCTCATGAATTCCTCCGGGTGTATTTACGGGTGATTTGTTGCCTTGTTTGCACCCTATAGAAGCTGGCGCATCATGTTGCACCTATGTTCTCTTAGCGCGTAATGATGTTTGAGCAGCCTTGGCAAACTTCACGAATTTGCAAGCTGTCCTGCTTTCGACCCATGAGCTTTAGCATACCCTTCCACCAAATTAAGGTACGCTCCTTGAGATTTCTTTGTTGCTACCACGCCTTTGTCTTTATCTTTCATGCCATAGGCATTGCCATACTAAACTCATCTCGTCCGATACGCCTCTGCTTCCATTCGGATCTGTTTTTCTCACGAAAACTGCTCTAACTACGGCTTTCCACACATTACTAAAGGCGAGTCAACTTTCTTACGGTATCGGTCGTGATCTGTCCCCTGTCATGGTTTGGATCTGCCGGCGACCAGTGCCTCTTCTTCTTCCTTTCTTCGATCGCGGAGTCATATCCGAAGCTGGAGCTCGAGGATCCCGAACTAGGAGATCTTCTCCTTCGCTTCTCTTCGCCGTTTACCTTTGTTGACCCCGGTGGCGTTTCCGGCAAGGGGGCACGATTCAGTCTGTCCTCCTATTCTGCTTTGCCCTGCTAGCAATGCCCTTATGTCGTGGATGTCAGATCTGATCTGGGATAGCTCCTCCTCCGGTGTTACCGCTTCGAATTCTGGGCGCAGATTCCTCGGCTGGAAGCGCCTTGGTGGGGTATGTTCTTGTTCTCGCTGCCTGTGTTCATCAAGGTTTCTAGGTACTCTAGCTGCATGCACATTAGAGTACATTCTGATCATTAGTTCTTGTTTTGTGTGTCACGTTGCTTTACTTGTTTATACAATTTGAGGGAACAATTATATACAAAAAGAGACATATATTATATTCATCTATCTATTGCCTCTATTTTGTGATCGCTTAATTTCAGTATTATTTGGCAGAATCTTACATGTAGGTCTTTGTTGGAAGACAATCTGAGGTAGACGAGTTGATTTATATCCATTTATGCAGGTAGATTTAGGGCATTTTAGTTTGGTAAATGATATCCCTTTGCTATTTCAGATATTGACTAGCTAGAAGCGAAGATCGATGGCAGTGACCTGGATGCACACTTTACGGAGAGATTTTTAGAATATGTGAAGATCTATGGCAATAAACTGGATGCTCCTAATGATCATTGATTGTGGTATGTTAACAACTGCCAAAGTTTTTTCTGCCGGTTCAATATCTGTATTTCTAGAATTAAAGGAACTCTGGTTATTTCTCTTGGAAACCATAAATTCTTAGCGTACGAGGGCACGATTCTAGCGGTGGTAGGAAAACCACAAAAGCTCATGTTATAGCACCACGATTCTAGCGGCGGTATGAGAAAGAAAATTACGAGAAGCCCACTGTGTCCGTTGTTTCGTCTGCTCTTCGTTTTGGTTCGTTGCGACCATATTTCTTCATTTTCGTTCATGTATCGCGTCCTTCAGGCAGGCCCATCGTTCTGACAGGCTCTGATGAACTGCTGTGCATCGCCTCAGGTAACTCTACATTTTTTATTCATGCAAATTTTGATGATTTTAACATTATATTTCCCATATTAGTTCATCTAGCATCAGATGCTTTTGCGTGCAAAACACATTCCATTTAGTGTCAGCACATTCCTTATGCATTGTACCTGGTATTCTCAAGCCAATACCATTGTTTACCAGATTTTCCCCAGATTATTAAATTGACTACATTGCAGATGTATTGTTGGAAAATAACGTGAGGTTTTGCTTGAAAGTCCAACATTCAGTCACAGAAAGCCAGTTTAACACTAATTAACACAATTCAGTGGGAAGAAATTTACTAATGTCACGCCAGCATAACCATGCTCTCAAAGCTGGTAGGTGGTAAAAAAAATTGCAAGAAAGCTCATCACCAGAAATGTGATCAGTCTGTTGCTTTATAAGCTTTAACATAACTGCAATCTATCCCTCCATCATGCATGAGTTTTGAAAGCCAGTGGAGCACAATGGGCATTCAAGAATGAAGTGCTTCCCCCTTAAGGAAAACTATTTCCCAGGGTCTTTATGCCTCAGTCCTGGCTTCTCCATGATGCCCGATGCCTGACAATAGTCTTCAAAAATCCTTTTCTGTGCACGGAAGATTAACTGGCTGCCCTTCTCTGCTATAAGACACATAACATCAGATGGCCAAAGAAAGTAACAATGTCATCAAATCAAATATGGCAGGATCATCCAGATGTTCAATTATATGCTTGAATTAGCCATCAATAACACATGAAGAGATGGTAGCTTCAGTATAAGTATATGCACTTTGATTAGTGTTTCCTTAAAAGTTATTGAAAATTTCACCCTTTTTCTTCTCTCTATAGGATGGAGCGAATCTCCTGCATTATGCCACACAGCGCAAAATATAAACTCTGTGAAATTTGTGTGGATGCAAGGCATTGACATCAATTCTGCTGACAATGTATGTTGCAATTTGTCTTAGATGAGTTTTGCAGTGGAGAGTCAAAGAATTGACATCATTCAGATGCTGCTTAAACGGGTTGCCGACATAAATGCTAGAAATAAGGTGCTTAGCTATGTTGTGTCCTCACTTGGGATAGAAATTTGTTTCTGCCTTCTCTATTCCTAAATACAAAGTTTAATGGCAACCTGCCAACTACTATTAATCGAAGGATTCCCTGCAGTTAGTATACGATCGAAGAATAATAGTGTAGCAAGTTCAAATGATTTTGACTTCACCTTACATTATTTTTCAATGTATGTGAGCAATGAAAAATACTGCATGTGATTCCTAATTCTATGACGTTTTTTAATAATCAGTACCAGGCATGAAGTTATGACTTCTAAAGTGGGCATTACATAAATGAACATTCCATGAATCATTGCATCTCCAGTGTAAACTGCGCACTTGTGTTTCTATATGATAGCAATAATGTGGTTTATGAAGCTCATGCTGATATTATTCTTTTCCTGCAGGAAATAAATTTAAAAGGAGGACAATTTGGCAGTTACTTGTATCTTCTCTTTTCACCTCAGCCTCATTGCGAGGTATTATTCCATTCTATGCCTTTCAACTCTAATATTTTTTTTATCAAAGACTGCTGGTACTTTCTATATAATTCAATTTTCCCCTTGCCTGAAAGAAAATGGACAATGGATGTCAAAAGCTTCTGAACATGCTGATGTTCTGTGATACAGTGATTTAGTTTTATGATCTGTTGGGGAATCTTTCAAGTCGCTTCAAAGAGCTTGATGTAACAACTATTCTACAATTGCTGCAATGTAAGCATTGCTTTCTCCCTTTCAATCTTTAGTTTACATGTTTGAGCATTACTTTTAAGCCTGTAGAATGGATTCAAGAAACGGCAATCCTCTAGAGATGAAGTATTTTATTCCTAAGGTGCAACAATGCATATGTGACTTAGACTACTCGCTCGTAAATAATGAAGGCGGCATGAGTAAAACGGTTTGAGAGAACTAACTTTGTTAAATTGTCAGTAGGAAAATTCTGTTGGTCAAGGAAGTAGTCAATATGCAATGTTTTTAGAATAGCAGAGATTAGGTTCATGTTTAAGAGGAAAAGTACAAAATGAGCAGTGGCACCACTGGTTGGATGCTCCTGTACAAATGGTCTTATTTGATCCATTTTCTTAGACAGTATTATTTACTTAAGATCTCACCTAGAAGAAGGGTATTCATATAACAGGATGCCAACAATTAAATTTATTGTCTCAAGCAAAGCATTGAATTGCTGGGAAAGAAGGGGGAGTCATTGTTGCAACTCGAGTGATTAGTAATTGACAGGAAAGGGGCCAATTTTTCAATTAGTAGCAAAATTGACTAAGAGAAAGAAGAGGTAATAACAGTTCTGGAATTAGATGAATGTCAGACCCATATACAACTAGCTGTTGGTAGATTAATTAACATTTTCATAAAAAATTATAGCTATCCAATCAGGTACCGAAAAGACCATGCACATTTTACATAAGGAATAGACGCATGAAATGGTCCTTCAAGCAGAACTATATTGTGATTTTAAGTGTGCTTTTTGTACCTGACAGGAGGTGGTAGAACCTGCTCTTAAAGGGGTAGATAATGTAATTAGAGCATCTGCAGAGGCAAAGGTCAGGCGTGTTGTCATGACGTCGTCAAGCGCAGCTGTAATTGCAGATCCTAGCAGACCAATTGCAAGATTAGATGATGAGTGCTGGAGTGACGCAGATTATTGTTTGCATAACAAGGTAAGCTCCATTTATTTTTACGTAATCCCATCATTAATACAAACGATGTACTGTTATTCAAAACGTCCATTGCATGTTCTGTGTTCATAACAATGTCTCTACAAAAAATACTATATGCTGTTGCCTTGCATATTTAACCCATTCTCAAATTGTCAAATATGCAGACCTTTGTGGTTATGGTAAAATTGCCTATTTCGACGTAATATATGAATGTCAAGGATATGTAATAGGGATCATTAAAGCAATAGCTAGGAAGCTTCTCATCTTTGCATTCCACAAATGGTTACACCAGCAACCTGAAAGAGAACCATTCCCATTGACTACCCCAGGATGGAATATTGAAGTTTTGCACTTAAAGCCTATCTGAAAACCATCATTTTACATCCAGGATTACTATTTTTATGCAAAAACGGTGTCAGAAAAATTAGCTTGGAAGCTTTCTAAGGATCTTCGATCTTGTCGTAATATTGCCAACACTCGTGGTGGGACCTTCTCTTTCACCGACCCTGAGTGCAAGCAATGGAGTTCTCAAACGACTCCTAGATGGTAAAATTTGTGGTCCAAAAAATTGTAAATACCATTAGAATTGCAGTTAGGTTCTATTAAATAAGTTCTTTGTTGGCTGCAGGTTCGTGTGATACATATGCAAATATGTACCGAGCATTGGTGCATGTGAAGGATGTAGCTGATGCTCATTTGCTAGCATATGAAAAGCCTGAAGCTTCTGGTCGCTATATTTGCTGTGCAGAAATAATCCACACGAAAGATATCATTGGGTTTTTAAAGGAACGATTTACACAGTACACTTTGCCATACAAGTACGTCCTAAAGTTGATATATCATTGATGTATGGGTTTTCAATTTGAAATGAGTAGAAAAGATATTCAGTAAAGATATATGCAGATTAAATGATAATATAGCCTAGCAATCTCACGCATAAAGAGCTAGCTATTGGACCAGTGCACAACAAACTCAAGCATCTTGCTTCTTAGCTCCTGTTCTTCCTTGACAATCTGGAAAGAAACAATAGTCCATTAAACTGTAGTCCATCTATGTTTGTTCTCAAAAGAAAAATAATTTATCTCAGTAAGCCTGATATTTATGTATTTGCTACAGGTTCCCTGATGAGCTTAGTGGATCTTTGCGTCCATGATGTTATATTAGTATGGGAGAGTTATCTGCCTCATAGTAATAAGCAAGCTTTCTAGCACCAAGTAATAAGCAAGTTTTCTAGCACCAAAGGCAGGCAGTTGACCACGGAGCCAGATTATGATTATGTTCAAGATTGGGCCAGTTGAACATGTATGTAAACATTGACAGTTCCTACTATCCTGATTATTATATCCTGACTTTAATAAGATCAATGTCTTTAAAACAAAAAACCGTAACAATGGACATACGAGATATAAGTTTATTTTTATCTGTACATTGAATCTTCTTTAGAATAGAGTGGTGCACTACATCATACAATGCACTACACCATACAACAAGATTTGACTGAAAATGACATCATCTTCTATGCATGTATTACACATGTTTATTTCTCTTCCATGAAGAAAGAAAAAGTTAGGACAAATCTTTAGTTATTAGCCACCAAAGAGCATTTTGACTTAACACAACAAATTTGTAAGTGAAAGTCCCCAATCTGACAAAGATCCTATTGACAATATGGCTGAGTATCACACCTAGATCAGATGGCAACCTACGAAAAAAAACACTTTACATTTTGCCATTGAAGCCAATTGTTTGTTGGCACATCTTGATTCTTCCAAAGTATTATAGTTATGCAACATTTTGTCCATTCCATGGTGTCGCACAAATTGAGTACAAGAATAGCAAAAGAAATCTCTTACACATATAAGCACGTACTAAGAAGAACAGACTAGCTTGGCGGTATGCATACATGACAAATTCTTGTATTTATGTTCTTATATTTATTCAAAGATTTATGATGGGTCGAATAGAGATATGTTGTTTTGTTAACAAGTGTCCATGGTTTCTTTCCTTATATTTATGCAAGAATTGATGATGAGACTGCACGCCATGTCGTCTAGGGTTCATGATGAAAATAAATGATGTTTTGCTATCAAATATCCATGGTTCTTTTTCCTTAACTTCATGCAGCATGATGAGATGTATGCTATGGTCGCCTAGGGGTATGAGAATATATGCTAGGTATAGACATTTGGTAACACCACTTTTGTCAGGAGAATGTAGCATTTGTATTTGACATTTTCACAAATATTATTGAAAAGACACCCAACATAGTCTGTTAATTGAATACGCGAAACATTTATAAGTAAATGTCCTAGCCCATATCGAGGTACACAAATATGTCATGTTGTTATAGACCTATTATAATCATCCACACTCCCAACTTTGTCTTGTGCAAAGAAGCAACAGTCCATCAGATAGTCATACAGTTTACAGTGCATATTTTTTTTTTTTTGCCTTCCATCCTTTCTGTTGTTTGAAACATCACCTTGAAGCAGTACTTGAAGCAAGTTGCAAATCTGTCAGGAACTTTGACTAATCTTATCTTAGCTTAAGGAACTAAATAGAGCGGGCATTTGCTTAGATGTAGTTTGCGGTGGGCTTTTACTGCATTTTTAAATTAGTTATTCAAATAAAACTTACTAATTAGTGATAGAAGGTTAACCAAATTGCTATGGACCATATAGTAACTTTTTTATTTTAACCTTCTGTTTTGGCCACGATGCAGATGTAAAAACTACTACATGCATTATGTGAATTGCAGTGTAGTTGTGGTCATGCCCAACTGTGCATAATCAATGCTCTTTATGACCCATGGGCACTTATTGTTTTAGGTTTTCAATAAGACCAAGCATCAAACAGTATAATGTTGGCCATGGAGATCCTATGAATTTGTTACAAAATTTGAACTTATGAACAATGCTTTATACATGTAATGAACTTTAGAATGTTTGAATAAACACTAGGATTGCTCGCTCGAATGATCGAATTGAGCTCAAGTTCTGCTCAGGAATAGAGATGCAAGATTACATCATCAATATAAATAATCACCTTTAGAGTGTTTGAATAAACATTAGGATTGCTCGGGTGATCAAATTTAGCTAACTTTTGCTCAGGAATTGAGATGCACAATTGCATGCAAGAGCTTTTTTTGGTCAAACATGAACTGATATGTTTGTTGGCATACTTCCAACCTGTTATTTTCAAACCTTTTTGTTGTTTGTCAGCCTGTTCACAACAATCAAGATCATCCTATTCTTAAATATATCTACTATACTCAAAATAACCCTGACCATCAAAAGCAAAGGAGGAAAAACCCAATGTTGTCAACCTTCTCTTTATATTAATTTTTTAATTTAATCCCAGCAAAAGCCCAGCAACGCTGGGCACTTTTTCTAGTATATATATACTAACACTTTTACATGCAAATTAATAAACTTTTACTCTTGAAATTTCTTGAGGTAGTCAGGGTGGTCCTCCAAAAATTTCTTCACTTGGGCCGTACCTAATGACCCTCTTAAGTTCCTGAGGATATTTGTTGTCGTTCCTCCTTGGAGTGCTGCCTCCATGTCTTCAATTCTCCTATCTGATGTATATCGGTCACATCCTTTAATCGCCTGCCGCCTATAAGGGATTGCAAAGTCAAGATGGTCAATGCAATCGCTCTCTTGATCGGGACAACATGATCGATGTTTGGTGCTAATCGAGCATGGTGTCCAAACCACGAGAGGCGATAAGCATAAAGACTCCTTCTTAAGCCTCGTGGGCTAAATTGGGTGGATAACCGCTATTCTTCAGATCCGGTGACAGCGGCCAGGTAGTATCACGAGTGCTTTATCGTGCCACAGCTTCTTGTGACGAGGAAGTTGCCACAATGCCTTCCGCCAAGTCGATCCACTTGTACCTCCTCTAGCTCTCGAAATCACGGTGCACGGCCTCTTTAGGTTGATCTCGCCTCCATCTTTGCCCGGGGGTTGGTGTCGGTGAGCTTCGATGCCGATCTTGATGTGGACTTGCCCTTGATGCCCATTTGTTCTGAATCGCCATGAACTCCTCCTCAGGGGCAATTCCCCTTCGGCCATCATCGCACGATGCTGCATAAGCTTCTATATCGATGATGTCTCACCGGTGAAGGTCTTTGGCTTCTCTTATCTTTGATAGGGGAGTCACGAGCTTCTCGATCGATGAAGTCGCCGAGGTGCACTTTCTTGTAGAAGATGCAAAATCTCATCTACCCTAAGACCTCAATCGGCGGCATCGTAGGAGATTCTTAATGTCATGGAGGGTTAGATATGCCTGCGCCGCTATGAATCTGGGTGTCAAACTTGTGATTCCACGCCCGAGTGGTGGGGCTCTTCTTGTTGCTCTTAGTCCCTCTTGAAGCTTTGAATCTGGCATTACGCTTTCTTGCCTCTCTTGCTCGGATCCGTCTTGAGTGGGCTTCGTATTCCTCCTCTTCTTCTTCTTCTTCTTCTTGCTTGCACTTTCGAAATCGCATCCGTTCCTCCCTCTGGCTGCGGCCATGGCTATGGGTTCAACTTCTAAAGGCTGAATCGGGGTTCCCCTATCCGGGTTTGACCAGAAGAGATAGAAAGATGGCTCACCGGCCAGCGTATAGGAGAAGTACTTCCTCCTATTGTGAGATGGACATGTAGTTGGGAAGGCGGTTGCTTTATTCTCTAAATACTTATCTACATTTGGGATATCTTGCAGGGCTGACTTGAGGGCCGTGTTAGGTGCAAAATATCCTATACAAGGTGGGAGTTCTACCAAAGATGGTCCTATCTTGGCGTGGAACTCAGACATGATGCTCTGGTAGAAGGGAGTGGCGTTGATAGTAGCTTCAATGTCGAGTTCCCTTCGGAAGACACTGAAGACAGATTCGATGTCAGCTTCAGCCACATGAGCTGTGGCATTGTACCATCGCTTGAATGAAGAAGTGGCCATGAGCACTGAGGAGCTGGGGATGACAGACAGATGTTGAAGCACCCTAAGGATCAGAGAAATCGGCTTGGAGCAGAGAGCGAGGGTGTAAGGCGCAAATGACACTTGGGGTCCCATTTATAGGCAAAACCCTAATTTTGGGAAAATTTTAGGTTTGCAGTTCTCTGAATTTCTAGGGTCTAGAGGTATAATTCATAGGCAAACTGAGCTTGGGAATTAATTCTAAGGGTCTCTAGGTAATAGTTTTGGTTCGTCTAAGGGCAATTTGGGTCACTTTGGGCGTGACCACTCACACAGTGCGCCATGGTGGGATCGGTTTGCAAACCGAATGGGTCTGGGCGCACTCTGTGAGGGGTGAGCCCCTATTTAGGTCAATATTGATACTAAACCGAGAACTAAGAGTATAATCCCGATATCTCATTGAGATAACTGATTGAGCCTTTACTACGCCTTTATTTGGGCAAGTTTTGATCTAGATTGGGGTCGACCACCCACCACAAGGCGCCGAGGTAGGTTTGGATCTCAAACCAAATGGGTCCAAGCACTCGTGAGGGGTGGAACTCCATTTGGTGATAGTTGGCCGCTTTGACAAACTATGGGTCAAATCCTACTAATTAAGGTGAGCTGGGTCGAATGGTATACCTACTTTCTGCATTTAGGCAAGATTGGGCACCAAACTATGCTCGACCACTCACACATCGCCAGGCGAAATGGGTTTACAAACCGAACTGGTTGGGGCGACTTCGTGAGGGGTAGGACCAAAATGCTTGGTTTTGTTCCAAATTTACTATTTTCTAAATCTGAGAATTAATTAATGCATCCTACTTACACTTTCGATTAATTTACCAAACTACAAGCTTATACTAGAGAAAAGGTTATTTACAACAGTTCAAAAGGGTTCCTTCTTAATAGACCGCGCTAGCCTCATATCTTTGGGCATACAAGTTACTCTCTTGGCGTCTTTGGCACTGCATAGCGAGTCTTCGGTGGTATGCGATGTGCTGCTCCGACGCCTCCCCGCGATTACAAGCAAACATGTCGTCCGTGACCCATTTGGCCGGTCAACTCCTGCAAAATCTCCCTTGTTAGACGTGCAAAGGAAGCTCTGGGGATGAGAAAGCCATAGCTCTGCTGGAAGTGCTTGATTTCCTGGGCCGCCCTCGCGAATTTTGAGTCCGCCGACCTCTTCATCGGCTTCTTCGGAGGGGTTGGCTGTTCGATTAAGGGGCTTCCAGCGTGTTTTCTTCGTCGGCCCGACCTCCTTCAATGGCCCTCACCACGTGTTCTTCATAATATTTGGAGTATTCTTCGTATATTTTCATGTACGAAGTGTACTCCTTCAACTTCTTCCGGTACTTCAAGTCCCGTTTCAGCACATAAGACTCCCTTTGCGGCCTCGGTTTCTTGGTGTTATCGCTGGGGTGCTTCGGCGACGGCCACCTTGGGTAGGGCGGTGCATTAGCCACAGGGTCTTCATCCTCCGGTGCTGGGTTTGAAGGCCCCGAACCCTCTCCCGGTTCGTGTCCTCCCGCTCCCTCCTCGGATTCGGAGTCGGACGAAGATGGAGGCTTCTCAGGATCCGGCTCCTGTATGGTCACTCCTATGGCCGGCGTCTTCTTCTTCTTCGGCTTCTTCGCCGGCTCCTCCGAGTCCTTGCCTTTTTCTGCTCTTACCCTCTCCCGCTCCTCTTTGCGCTTCCTCCTTTCTTCCCTTCTCTGTTCCTTCTCCTCCCTCCTCTTTCTCCGCTCTTCTTTTTCCTTTCGACGCTCCGCCTTTGATTTCTTCGGCTGGCCTTCCTCTCTTTTCCTCTTCGCCTTCTTCGGTTCCGGCTCTGGTTCCTCGTCGTCTCCGAAGATCTCCCTCTCCAGCTCCCTTCTCAATTCCGCCGCCGCGTCCTCCCAGTCAAGCTGCTCCGATACCTGTTCCTGCTCTTCAGGGTTAGGGTTAGGTGGCTCCACAGGTGCCTCCTGTTCTTCGATGTGCGCTTGTCTGTGTCTGGCCTTCTGTCGGACGGCTCGCTCCTGGGCGCTGACATAACCGGGTGGCATAACCTTGCGTGCGGTTTGTTTCGTCCGTGCCATGCTTTTGTTTGACGAGTTTCGAGCTCTGGCGCCTGAAGATCGTCCTCTTGGGCGAGCTGTTCTCCGGGAAAGGTGGGGATACAATAGAAACCCTAATTTTCTATTTATAGGGAGGTGGAATTTAGGGTTGGGACCTGCAATTCATATGGGGGAAAAGAAACTAGGGCATTAGCAAAGATACGAGGTGTTCATTTGGGTTGACTATACCCTAAAACATCCACCACTCACACAGTGCGCCTGGGCCAGATTGGATTGCCAATCGAATGAGTCTGGGCGCACTCTGTGAGGGGTCAGCTGTTTTTGAGGTTACTTTATAATTCACAGAGGTTTTCTTAACGATATAAAATACAAACCTGTCTAGAACTAAGGGAATAAGCCGAATTACACTATTAGTTCACTTAATTTGTACACCTAATTAGGTCAACGGAGGTCAACCACTCACACAGTGCGCCTGGTTCAGTTTGGATTGCAAACCGAATGGGCCTGGGCGCACTCTGTGAGGGGTGGCCTGTTTCTTTGGCAAATTAGATTGGGGGATGCTACACTTCACTAGCAATCTAGCATGGAGCTATGTTCTACCCCAAAATTGGAAAAATTTTCCAATTTTTTTTCGAAGCTCTCGCTCGGGTGGCTATACCCCAAGACTCGAATCTACTGTTAGTCCTAAGGGAAAAATGGCCAGTGCTCGATCTTGGATGCCAAGATCATGCTCTGATACCACTGTGACGTCCCCTACTCCTTATACGATGCCAGCATCGTATTCGAAGGAGGAGCATTCCCACGGCGGTTGCCGGCGGGGAACCATCCACTGACTCTACTCCCCATGGGGCGTGAGCCAGGCAAGGGAAGAGTGGATGTGTCATTCACCCGCCTCCTTCCGAATTTATCTCATGGGCGTGAACAAACAAACGCGTGAGCACAACTAACAATATACAAATACAATCACCATAGAGATAGTAACATCGCAGAGATAACAATACCTTCATAGCAACAATACAAAGGGGAGATCCTACCCCGGGCTCGGACTCAAGGGGGATGACTGACGGCTAGGTCTCCAGAGTTCATTGCGCATGAAATTCATGGCAATGGATTTGGCTGGCATAGAACATGGCTTAGGGTAGTCCACTCCATCCGCCCCTCCCGCACACACTGCGAGTAGGCTGAAAAGTGTTGGGACTTGACCGTAGCACCGGGTGAATAGCCGAGAGGGGCTACTACTGCTGGTTGCATCTCCCCAGCCTGATGAGGCAGGAGGCGAGTTGCCTCTCCTCCAGAGGCATCCATGCTCATCGCAGCGCTAGAGGGCCCACGCCCCTTATTCGACTTGAACTCACCGAAGGTCATTTCCACCACCCCACGAGGTGTCGAGCTCATGCCTTGCCCACACGCCAAAGGACAAGCCATTAAGCCTAGCCAGCCAGAGACCCCGATAGGCTTTACTACCGAGGGGTCACCTGCGATGAGACAAGTTCCTCCTTATCAACCGGCCTTGCCCCTTCACCCACGACCGGTGGGCTCCTCGTACGGGCCGCGTTTATGTGGGGAACTAAGGTGCTATGCTAGGAGCATCTACTACACGACCTTTTAGGTCTCTACCCCTTCCCAAAACAAGGAGATCACAGAGTGGAATACATGCAATATCACAGAACAGAAATAGAGAATCACATCAATCTATCTACTTAACATCCAATGTTAGGTTCATTCGTTAGAGTCTCAGATCTAGGGATCTACAAGGCTTCCAGAGATGATCTAACATACTAAACCGCATATTACCACGCCAAAAGACGGTTTTACAACAGAACAACTAGATACCTGCTCCTTGGCTTGCTCCCCGATCCTCGGCGTCCATGCTCCTGATCTTCCAAGGCGACTGCTACTCAACAACCTGTTGTGCAAATCCGACTTTTGAACTCGGCAATGCGATTTTGAGTCTTACCTTGGCGAATTGGCCCGGGGAACCCTAAATGCGAAAAGAAAGGAAAGCTCTAGAAAACCCTAATTGGCAAAATGAAAGGAGAGCTAGGGTCTAGGGTTTTAGCCCTTATATAGACCCTATCTAGGTTAGGGCATCCACATGGGCAAATGGCTTTAAGCCATTTGGAAATGGATGAACAAGGAACCTTTTGTTGTGTATGTTTAATTACATACCCAACATCCAAGGTTGCCCCTAGGTGCGACCTTTAGCTCCTAGGTGCAACGTTATCACGCTCTCAAGTACATGTCAATTGTGACGTATGCGTGTGGCGATATTAGTATAATATAACGTATTGGGGCGTATATTATCTTTGGAACGCCACATTAGTCTTCCTCCCAGTTCTCCGCCAAAGAACAGCGTCATTTGGACAATTGTTGATTGTTTAACTAAACACGCTCATTTTATTCCTTGTTCGGATAAATTGACGGCTTATAGTGCTTGACTTACGCTCTTTATCAAAAAAGAGGTATTTAGGCTACATGGGTTGCCAAAGCTTATTATATCTGATCGTGATACAAAGTTTACTAGTAAATTCTGGAAGGCATTGTTTATGCAATTTGTGTATAATAATACCTATCAGTCTACCATAAAGATGACCCCTTTTCAGGCGGTCTATGGTCAGCCTGTACGGGAGCCACTCTTTCGAGTGTGTGAGGATGTTCCAGCTGCTGATGATTTGGTTATTGAGCATAAGGATCTCATAGACTTGCTTCAAGCTCGTATTCGAGATGCTCAAGCATCTTTTGCAAATAAATCATCTAAGTTGCGGCAACCAATGGTTTTTAAGGAAGGAGATTGGGTATGGATGAGGATCCATAAAGGCCACTTTAAGAAAGATGCGCGCAAGAAGGATCTTAAGTTGGCACCCCGTTTCCATGGACCATTTCAAGTTATTAAAGTGGTCAATGAGAATGCATATCAATTAAGATTGCCTCAAGGTTGGAAAATGCATGATGTAGTGAATGTTTCATTCCTAAAGGCTTATCATGGTAAGGAGTTACCTCAACTTGGGAGGTTAACTGAGCCAGAATTGATTGATGATTCCGAAGTTCTAGAGCCGGAAACAATTTTGGCGGAAACCTTTGGAGGACGCTTCATGGGTGCGTGGCAATGTTTTAGAAGCTTATCCGGATATTCTTAGAGAATATAAAGATCGGGAAAGCAAAGGAGCCGGGGACAAGAGGAAGTCAAGCCACAGGGCTTCTACTAGCCGCCTAGCGAGGGCCAAGGAAGGATTATGCTCGGATGGCTAAAGGTATTTAGACACCCTTTTGCAATGAGAGGGCTGGCACTGCAATGTCAAGAGGGGGGGAATGCTATATGCTAAGGACGTGGAGTCCAAAGATGGCTTTTAGTCCAAAGAGGGCCTTTAGTCCAAAAGGGGGCCTATGGTCCAAAGAGGGCTTTGGTCCAAAGATGGACCAAAGGGGCGTGCATGCTATATAGTAGCTCGGGGGAGAGCTCACGGGGCAGCCGGTGGTGATAGGCGAGGGCTCGTGGTTGGGTGGTGAGATAGCGTGCCACGTCAAGAGTCTGTTTTACCAACAGAAAAAGGTGCTTCAAGATTTTGATATCAGAGCTATAGCAGGCACTTCTCCTTACTCACATACTCTAAATGCATCAGTCACAAATGGAACCTTATCGATTGAATTTATAGGTAGCAGCTACAAATATTATTACACCATTGGATCTGGCCCTATAAATAAAATGCCATTTACATTTATCCCCACAAATCCAAGCGAAAAGAAATCCTCAAGGCGGATTATATTTGGTGGAATAACAGCAGGATTAATGGCATTTACAACATTAGCGGCAGAAGCTTGTTTCATTTTAATCCGCAAGAGGAGGCGGTCTAGATGCTCTATTGATACTAGAAGTTTATTAACAAAGCCCACCACCACTCCATGGACATTAAAATTCCAAAAATTGGACCAGCCATTTACACATACCAGCAGACTATTAGAAGCTACAAGTGGTTTTGATGAGAAATTTTTGCTTGGAAAGGGAGGATATGGTGCGATTGTACAAAGGCACTCTTCCTAATGGTAGCGTTGTAGCAGTCAAAGCAACTGACCCGAAATAATAGCAAGAATGTGCAAACTTTTAAGAAATTGCCATTAAGGCATGCTTCAACAATCTAATCTAGTCGGCATTAATGGGTGCCGCTTAGAATCTAAAAATTCCACTGCTAGTTTGTGAGTATATGGAAAATGGAAGCCTAGATAATGCTCGTACAAAGGCCACGGACTTGATTGTTGTGATGTGAAGCACATAAATATTTTCTTGGACAAAGATATGAATGCATGTGTAGCAGATTTTGGGTTAGCTAAGTTCTTCAAGGACAAAATTTCTAAAAACAGGTTGAAAACACATTTGGGACAATTGGGTATATGGCACGGAGGTAAATCAATAGTTTCATAGGTTCTTTAAAACTTTCTTAATTAAGTGTACTAAGTATTCCAAACTTTTTGCGAGTATATTTACGAGAACAAGTTATCACGAGAAGGTAGATGTATCACAGTTTTGGGGTGGTCTTGTTGGAATTATTAAGTGGAAAACATCCAGCTAATGCATGTTTCAAAAGTTTGTATGGCCCTGGTGACTCATCAACCCGGTGGTTGAACAAGCACAAGCATTGGCTTTTCAAGATCCTTCAAAGCTTCTTGAACTTATTGATGAGAATTTAGGTGATCAATTTGACAAAAAAGAAGCTCTCGATGCAAGCATGGTTGCGCTTCTATGCACACGAGACCCTAATGTTCGTCTAACAATCACAACCACCCCAATTCTGGGTCCACACTTAAAAACAACAGTAATAAAAAGACCACATGTCGTTGTTCCAAAAAATCTACATGTGGTTATGTGGAGGTGTGGTTTATTAAGGAGGCAGTGTAGTTTTTTTAAGAAGCTATATTTTTTTTTTTTTTTAAGGTGTGTTCTTTTTTTGAGGTGGTGTTTTTTCTAAAAGAAGTGTTGCTTTTTTTTTTTTTAGGGAGTGTTGTTTTTAAGACGGTGTTGTTTTTTGAGGTGTAGTTTATAATTAGGTGTAGTTTTTAAGTAGTTGTTTTTTATGGAAGTATAGTTTTTTGAAGTGTGGTTTATAAGGACGTGTAGTTTTTAAGTGGTTGTTTTTTAAGGAAGTATAGTTTTCTGAAGTGGTGTAATTTTTTTATTTGAGGTATTGTTTTTTGAGGTGTGGTTTATAAGTGGGTGTAGTTTTTAAATAGTTGTTTTTTTTTAAAGTATGGTTTTTGAAGTGTGGTTTATAAGCAGGTGTAGTTTTTAAGTAGTTGTTTTTTTAGGGAAGTATAGTTTTTTGAAGTGTAGTTTATAAGGACGTGTAGTTTTTAAGTGGTTGTTTTTTAAGGAAGTATAGTTTTTTGAAGTGGTGTAATTTTTTTAATTGAGGTGTTGTTTTTTGAGGTGCGGTTTGTAAATGGGTGTAGTTTTTTAATAGTTGTTTTTTAAAGAAGTATGGTTTTTTGAAGTGTGGTTTATAAACAGGTGTAGTTTTTAAGTAGTTGTTTTTTATGGAAGTATAGTTCTTTGATGTGTAGTTTATAAGGAGGTGTAGTTTTTAAGTGGTTGTTTTTTAAGGAAGTATAGTTTTTTGAAATGGTGTAATTTTTTAATTGAAGTGTTGTTTTTTGAGGTGTGGTTTATAAGTGGGTATAGTTTTTAAATAGTTGTTTTTTAAAGAAGTGTGGTTTTTTGAAGTGTGGTTTATAAGCAGTTGTAGTTTTTAAATGACTATTTTTTTTAATGAAGTATGGTTTTCTGAAGTGGTGTAGTTTATAACTAGGTGTAGTTTTTAAGAAGCTATTTTTAAGGAAGTATGGTTTTTTTGAGATGTGGTTTATATAACTAGGTGTAGTTTTTTAAGTAGCTGTTTTTTAAAGTATGGTTTTTTTAAGGTGTGGTTTTTAAGTAGGTATGTTTTTAAGTGGCTGTTTTTTAAAGAAGTGTGGTTTTTTGAAGTGGTGTGGTTTATAACTAGGTGTAGTTTTTATGTAGCTATTTCTTAAGGATATAGTTTTTTTTAAGGTTTCTTTGAGGCTATTTCTTAAGCAAAGCACCACCACCTGGAATATTGTTTGTGTGCTCAAATTTGGGAATGTATCTTGGATCAAGAAATATAAGGTTAGGGCTAGAAGTGGTTTTGAGTGACTCAAGGGACTATATATGGGAAAATAGAGAATGGTCTAGGCAAAAAATGTTCCAAAGGTGAGTTTATGACATGATAAGCACAAAAGGGGTAAAATAGGATATGGAGGTAGAAATGAGGGAAATGGCTAGGAATGTGGAACCAAATACCACGGGGTCTTCCAAACATCAAGATGTTAACTTCTAAACTTCAAATAATTGACTTCCAATCTTCAATACCCAAAATCTTCTAGAACATGCCTTTGACCAAACGTTTGACTATGAATATGAATTAATGGTTTAATTGATTTCACGTGTTATTTTTTATGGTTCAAATGTTGTGCCCCTAGGATCTAACATGCCACTTGGTTGGCTCCAACATGCCATGTGGGCTCTAACATGCTAAGCCGAACAAGGCCACCTTGGCTACCTTGGCATGTTGAAATCTAGGTGGCATGTTGGAGCCCATGTGACATGTTTGAGCCACTTTGGCATGCTGGATCTTGCATGGCATGTTAGAGCCCACGTGGCATGTTGGAGCATGTTTTGACATGGCAAGATTGATGATGTGGACATGATGACTTGGATTCAAAAGAAATATGACAACCTCTGGAATTTTTGGTAGAGGATTTTGGCAAGGGATAGAATAGACGGAACTTCAAGAACTTAAAGAGCTGACTTCCCTTCCCAAGTCAAACAAGGCCATCACTTTGTGCGGTTGCCTCAATAGAAGGAAGAGGCAAAACCCCAGGAGACGAACCCCAGAAAGGTTGTCGAGGCAGGCTTTCATGGGAGGCCGTATGTTAATGCCCCCTCCCCCCTCTCCCGGAGCTCAATTCCCCTATCGGACCGTTGAATCCTCCATTCAAGCAACCTGTTTTGAGAAGGTCCAAAAAAAATCCAGCATGCATATAGAGCCATGGCAACTGAAAAAATGGAGTTTGGATCCATCGGCCATCCAGAATGATTCATGGCATAAAGGGAGGGTGTGGACGTCAGAAGAAGGATCCTTAAACGCCCTCGGAAGTAGCTTGCCCCAAAAGTCCTCTTTGAAGGCTCTAGCGACGAATGAGCATCTCCCCTACTTTAGAACTGTGAATTGGCTCTTCCAGTGGACTCAAAACGTCGACATTACCATGGGAACATGTCGCTCGACTCAAACATGCCACATAGACTCAAACATGAGACTTACCAGGCATGCATAAAGAAACAGGACATTAGTCTCCTTATATTTTTGTTGAAATTTTTATTCTCCGTTTCGAGTTTTCGCTCGCCGACAAGAAAATCCGGTAAGAATCTTAAAGTTTCTATACAAAATGGGCTCCAACATGCCACCTGGACTCCAACATGCCAAGGTCTCTTAGACATGTCACGCTCCAACATGCCACTTCTGCTCCAACATGCCAAGGTAACTCAAACATGGCCTAGAGTCCAAAATGCCACACGGGCTCCAATATGCCACCTAGGCTCCAACATGCCACGTGGACTCCAACCTGCCATCTAGGCTCCAACATGCCACATGGCCTCCAAAACGTAAACCCTACGTGTTGCTAGGTTACTGAAGGATTTATGTTATGGAGGTCGAGTTTTGGTTGTTCGCACTTGGAACATGGTCGAGAAGTTGCAGTTGAAGACGAGAAGCAATAGGAACTGATGAACAGGGTTTTGGATCTATCCTTCTTCCGCTCCTAGTCAATTGGCCTAAGTGGTGCTTGCAGAATAATGTCCGGCCATTTACCTTGTTGGCTCTAGGCTCAAATATGCCCCTAGGATCGAACATGCCACCTTAGCTCAAACATGCCACCTTAGCGCAAACATGTCACCATGTTTTTACGGATAACTTGGTGCACCATCTATAAACATGCACGAAGAGTCATGGCAACTGAAAAACAAAGTTTGGATCTATCGACCTCCCATTTTGGAGGCCGAGTTTTGGTTGTTTGCATTTGGGACGTGACTGACTCAGTTGAAGATGCAAAGCAAGAGGAATTGACACAATGGAGTTTGGATCTACCCTCTGCTCGAAGTGGCAATTAAAAGTTAAGAGCCACTTTTGTAGTAGCAAGACATTGTTTGGGATTATTCTGTATAGTCGATAGATCCAAACCCCATTTTTTCAGTTGCCATGGCTCATCATGCATGTTTAGAGATGGTGCACTGAGTTATCCATGAAAATGACCATGTTTCAGCCTCCCAAATATAAACCCTGTGTGTTGCTAGGTTATTGAAGGGTTTACGGCATTTCAAAGGCCATATCCTAGTCAGATTTGACCAGAATCTTGCACAATGTCATCACATAGAGGGAGGGTGTTGATGCCCAAAGATGGACCCTTAAAACCTTCCCGAAGCAGCTTGCCCCAAAAGTCCTCTCGGAGGTCCTTGGCCACGAACAAGCAACTCTCCCACTCTAAAACTATGAATTGGCTCTGGCAATGGACTCAGAACGTCGACATTACCATGGGGACCAAGTTTCATGGTCAGAAGACCATCCCTTCTCCAAGTAGTGCCAAAGTAGCTCATGTCCAACACGTTCGTAGGCAATTGGCCTAGGAGGTGCCCTCTTGTATTTGTCCGCCTCCATTCCCGCCTCTTATTGCCTTCATTGAGCTATGGCTATGGCTTCTGCCTCCTTGCAGTCCTTTCCGGTTTTATTTAGTCTTCTGGTTTCGAATATGTCATTTCTCTCTTCAATCCCGCTTCAATCTCGCCTCTGATCTATTTCTCTGTTTTTTCCCTCTTCAATCCACATTCAATCTGCTTCAATCCTGCTTTAGTCCGTCATATTTATCTACTAGTATGGTCTCCCTTGTTTTGCAGCTAGTATGCTAAACAACTTTCTAATCGAATCTGCAACAGAGGTCGATAAGGATAAGTTATCTCCATCTCATCGTATTCTTTTGACAAGGGCCTTAGCTTGGCCCATCCAACCGTGTATAAGCAAGCAGAAAGGGCAGGTCATCTTCATCGTAATGTTCATGATCTGCAAAAGGCAGTGGCCAGGGAAGAGCGGCTCTGCTTACAGGTAAGAGGCGCTCTAATTTCTGGAATCCGGCCATGCATGCTACCGCGCTTGGAGTATAAAAGAAGATAATTCTTGTAACCGATCTGATAATGATTCGTGGAGACTAGACATGGATTCGGCAATGGGGTATGGGATACTCTTCCATTTAACTGCAAAAATTAATCCATTTCTGTTTGTTTTATTTTCTTTACATCAAAGCATTACGTCCAAGCACGAGGAATTAATGGGCCTGTGTTATTTTCAACATTTGCATTGAAATAGTCCATTGTCCTGTATTCTAGTATAAACTTTTATTCTAGTATAAAGACGCACATTCATCCTTTGAATCGATCTAAGAGGCCGTCATATATCCGAAGAGGTTTTAAGCCTTAGCCTTTTCTTCATTTCCATATCCACATTTGGTTTTTATTCTACTATGCTTGCCTTTACCACATATCCACCCTTGCACCCTCCTTTTTTCTCACTCCCATACCCAACCTTGCCCCTTGAACACCCTTTTTGCAGTATATTCACCCCTTGTGTATCTTTGACTAGCCATTTCCTTTTTACCATATGAACCTTTGGAATTCATCCCCATCACTATTGCCTTTGTCACACCATTATTATTTTGGAATTTCCCATCCTTACCATTTTACCACTATGATGCTATTTCCCATGAGCCCATGGTTTTTCATTTTCAGCCATTAAGTTATTACCCTTCTTATATCTATCTATTATTGCCTACCTTGCCATATTATTTTATCACAGACTTATCTTCAATTTGCCATACTTCTATGTCCAAATTCTTTCATAGTTGAGCATTGAGACTATGGTTCAAATAGAAGCTCCTATAATTAACTGTAGACCCAGACCCCATGGTCAAAAATCTTGAAGAGAACGATTCCATTAAGTTGGCCTAGCTCCCACTTATTCCTTATGACTAAAACCATTGAACATTTTAAAGTCCAATAGTGGTTGGCACATTTTTATAGCCTTTAGACCATGATTAAGAGCAACATGTAATATGTTATCCAGAATTGTTTTCCTTTTTTTGTCTTAAGGCATTCTTTGAGCAAGAACAAGGTTGGAGCAAGATGGATTCTTGATGATTGTACACGTGCTTTGCTCAAACCCATATTAATTTACTTTGTCTTGATTCTACATCTAAATGAAAGAGTTCTTTTAGAAGAAAACAATCCTTGATTTAGTGTGCTGGCATTTTGTTTCTATATGTTTACATTGTTTACAATTAAATGGACAGAGGAAGAACTAGAGCTCATGGTGGTTGTTGGTAAAAAGTGCACTTGCTTAAGCAATTTTTAAAGCATATGTTAAAGAATGATTACAATGAGTACATGACTTGATATAAGTTTCATCTGAACTTATATTTTGCCGAAATGAGAGGCAAAAGATTGGATAAAAGGCATTGTTATGTCTTAAGTTCTACATTTCAAAAGCTTTTTCCCTTTTTTTTTTTTTTTTTTTGCATGATGCTTTATTATACAATTTTTTGTCTTATAATTTTGTTGGAAGGTTCAACTCCTTCAACCGTGTTACAATCTGGAATATCTTTTTGTTATAATAATTGCTACTCGAACTTACTTTTTCATATGTGATCAATGGTGGGTATTTTACTAGTTATTAGGCGTAATATTTGTGTTTCGTCTGAAAGATTATGGCCGTTGAAATAAGAAAAACAATGAAGGGCTCAGATTACGATCCAAGTCCTTCAATCTTATTGGTTCCTTTTTTTGGGTTTTCGGTGGAACGAAAAGAGGAGGGAACGAATGGCGGTGGAATTGGAAAAGAGGAGGGAACGAATGTCTGATCATGTCCTCTGCTCTCCACTGCTGGATCATCTCCGCCTCTGATCCTTGCAGCAATAGCCGCTGCTGGATCATCTCCGCTGCTGGATCATCTCTCGCCAAGCTTTCCGCAATAGCCAAGAACAGGGGATCTTACATGCAGCAGGTGATTGGCAAGTAGAGCAGAGGTGAGTAGCAAACACAGCTGATATAAACTGGCAATGATTCTTTTTTCCTGTGAGCAGACAATGATTCTTCTACTGTTCTTCTTTTGCACAAACAGCTCTGAATAAACTGCCAAACTCTTCTCCTTCATCATAGGCACTAGTCAATAGCATGATCCATTGCTAGGCCCAGCTTGAATAATTTGTTCCACATTTAGTGGGTGCTACTGCGACCAGTAAAGCATCATTTTTGGCTGATGTTTGGCTCATTTCCTCCTCTGATTATGTTCTCCGGTAGGGCATTTCCGACTTCTCCAGCGGCTATAGGTAAGGCAATTATGGCTTCCGCCAATTTGTGTGTTGTAATTGAATTCTGTTTTCTGGTCTTATTCGCAATTGCTTCTCTGGTCTTATCCGGTCTGTTTTTATGTCTTATAAGCAAGGGCCGACACAGTATGAACCGTAAATTTCCCTATCAGCGCAATGGCTTTAACCTCAAATGATGTATGAACCGTCAGTTTTCTTGGGATCATTCAAGCTAGTCTCTCTTTTGTCTTATTCACAATTCCATAGTAAGTTTTTTGGAGCAGCGGATATGCATTCAAGTTAATCTCTATTCTGTCTTTTCACAATGCAATAATATGTTTTTCGGAGCAGTGGATATGCAGGGAGCAAGAAGTGCCCAAATTGCACAATGAAAATCCAGAGGGTACATAGCTAGCATGCTATATTACAGGAGACAAATGGCGAACTAATAGGCCAGATAATTTGGCTTAGCTTTTCCGACATTTTTCCACGTTGTCATTGACATCAAGCATTATCCTTATGAGTGGAGACCAAAACTGGTGTCAATGGACTTTTTGGATCATTTTATTATGAGAGCTACAACATCAATACATATGGCATGAGCTACAACATCCCTCTTTCAGTGGAAAATTAGAAACATGGAATATTTGATTGAAGACTATCTGAATATGGAATATTAGATTGAAGACTATCTGAATGTAGTTTTTACATGAGAATAGACCTTCAATATATTGTTTGTTTAATATCACGGCTTTTACTCACTTTTTTCATTGAAAAAACAACTTCAATATATTGTTTTTTTAAAACCAACCATACTTCAATATGTTCTTTTTAAAACCACACTTTTTTTTATTGAAAACACACCACATGAAAATATTTATTTTTGTAGAAAACCACACTTGCAAAACAATAATAAGAAACACCATCTGAAGATATCTATCTCTTAAAACTATGTGTGGATCTTATGTAAAACAATTACTCGAAAACAATAGCTTTTTTTTTAAAATATATTTTTTCTTAGAATAACATATCATTTGTTGAGAAAACCGACACTTGGAAACAATATAGTTAAAAAAAAAAACCCAGAAAACTACGCGTAGTTTCTAGCAAAGTCGGACAAAATTCTCTACGTGGTTTTTTGGTGTTGTTTTTTCACAAAACAACAATTAAAAATAACATGTAGACCTCTTATGTTTTACTAAGAACCACACGTCTACTTTAAAAAAAAACAACACTTGAAAACTATAGCTACTTTTAAAAAACATGTAGAAACACATGTTAATTTCTACGCGTAGATAATTTTTACAAAATTCTACGCGTGGGACTTTTTTCCTAAAAACTACATGTATAAAAATTTTGCTAAAAACTACACGTCATTTCTAGCAAATCCGGACAAAAAACAACACGTAGTTTTTTGGTGTTGTTTTTTTGCAAAAAAGACACTGAAAAACAACATGTGGACCCAGTTTTGGGGTGGTAGTGAATGAGAGATGTGTTGGAAAACGTATCAGCTATGGACTGATACAAACCTGCAGCACAGAGTGAGCCAAAGCGGAAGCAAGATCGGAAGAGACACGATAGGAATAGAATGGGAACAATCTAGATGTTCTATTGCATGTAATCTATAAGTACATGGAATGAATGGCACTGAAAGGCCAACAGCCGGAAACAGAAGGCCAAAGGCCACAGATGTACATATCTACTTCTAATGTACTCTAATGTACATCAATGTATCTAATGTACATCAATGTACTCTAATGTACAGCTTAAATTCTAACACTCCCCTTCAAAATTGGATAATCTGTTGCTTCTGGCAGTGGTATAACACCAAGTGCTGATCTAAACTGCATAAAACTTTTGTGTGCCCAAAGGCTTAGTAAAGATATCTTACGCAAACCATTGCACCAAAGGCGAATAGATTAATGAAATGATTGCTTTCCCACCAGATCACGGACATAATGATAATGTATTGGAATGTGCTTTGTCCGAGGATGATGTCCTGGTCTTTCCGCCATTTTCATGCAACTTTGGTTGTCCACATAAACATGAATAGGTTCTGCCTGTGAAATACCAACATCATTAAGCAAGTGGTCATACCAAATAAGATCTGCAACTCCAGGTAGATAAGGCAATGTATTCCGTACGCAGATCGAAGATCGGGCTACAACAGATTGCTTTTGCTTATCCAGCCCATCGACCTCCATAAAACATGCATGTGCTACCTGTAGTGGAATGAGAATCCCCGTTGTTGCCCCAACTTGCATCAAGAAATGCATGAAGACTTGCTGATCCGTTATCACAATACAGATTCCATACTCTTTTGTTCCTTGCAAATAGCGAAGAACACGCTTTTGCTAGTCAGCCAATGCTTTAACTCATAACAATGGTTAAACCGACTCAATGCAATCACAAAGAAAGCAAAGATCAGTCGTAGTGTTATGGTCATGAGATACATCAAACTCCCAACAAAAGTCGCCTATGGTAGAGAAGATGACCGCACATTATCACAAACAGGGCTCATCTTCAAACAATTTGAGGCCAGCTTCCATTGGCGTGGAAACAAGCTTACAATCTGCCATGTGAAAATTGCTCAAAACAAATTCAAAGATACCGAGGTTGGCTGATATGAATTAGCCTCTTCTTCCTATCACGATGTATCTCATACCCAAGAAAGAGCTAGCTGCACCCAAATCTTTCATCTTAAACCTGCTTAGCTAGTTTAGATTTAAGTGCTTGAACATCAAGAAGATTGTCGCCCATTGCAAGCATATCATCCACATATAGCACTAAAATCAAATACATACCTCCCATGCACTTGATGTAGACATTAGAATCTGTTGTAGCAACTTGAAATCCTTCATGCTTAAGTGCATCATCAAACTTTTGTACCAAACCCAAGATGCTCTTTTAAGCCATAAATGGCCTTCCTGAGTTTACATACCTTTGTTTTCCTGGGCCGGTACTTCAAAACCCGGAGGTTGCAGCATATAGATGTCCTCAAGAAGATCTCCATTTAGAAATGCCGATCCATATCCATTTGATAAATTTCCCAATCCAATTTGGGCTCCTAAGGCAAGCAAAACATGCAAGCTATTCATTCTCACGACCGTGAAAATGTCTCATCATAATCAAGACCTTTGACTTGGTGAAACCTCGAGCAACTAGCCTTGCCTTTATACTTGTCAAGGCTGCCATCAGCCTTTGTACTTTTTTTTCGTGAATAGCCATTTGCAATCCAATCCGCTTTATGCCCAATGGGCAAATCAGCAAGTTCCCATACCTGGTTTGCATCCATGGATGTGAGCTCTGGCTTCAGTACCTGTTTCAATGTGGAGCTTCAGAGGAAGCCCATGCTTCCTCAATGCTTGCTGGTTCACCTTGCACTGCCAAGCAACACCATTCAACCAAACTAAGTTCAGCATTTTCAAGAACTTTACGAGAAGGTGTTCTGCTACGTGGTGACAACGGTTGATCAGGAGGAGGGGGCATTCCAATGAGCCGAGGATCAGGAAGAACTTGATTATGAGGTGGATCATCATTGATGGGTTGTTGCACATCCACTGGCAAAGGCACATCTTGCTGCTGGTCCAGCCTCAAATCTTGAAGCTCAACGAGTGGAGGATCATCAAGAACAAGATATTTGTCTTGAATGAAGTTTCCATCTGCAAGTGGATCAATACACATAGAATTTGACTCATCAAAAACTACTTCGAAGCTGGTGTATACCTTTCTCCGCCTTTGATCCCACAACAAGTATGTTTTTTGATTAGGTGCATAGCCAATGAAAGTGCATTTGGTGCTAATCAAATTTTTGCGCGAAATGCTCGTGAACATGTACATAAGCTACATCCAAAGGTGCGCAAATGAGAAACATCCGGTTTTCTCCGCACCAAGCTTCTTCTCGAGTCATCTCATTATCCAAGGCAACCGTGGTCAACTGCTTTTGCACATGAATCAGCTGCAGCAATTGCATCAGCCCAAAAATACTTTGGCAAATGACTTTTCAGCAAGCATACTTCTTGCTGCATTGCACAAAGTGCGATTCTTCCTCTCCTCAACACCATTTTGTTGAGGAGTAGCCCTCGTTGTGCATTGACGCTTGAATCCCCGTCACTGATCACATGTATCATGGAAGAGATCACTAAGATACTTCCACCACCATCAAGCAAGGCAATTGCTTGATCTTCCTCCCCGTCTGATTTTCTACACATGCTTTATACAATTTAAAAGCCTCAAGAGCATCACTTTTCTTGGTTAGAAAATAGACAATTGTTTTCCACTAAAATCATCAATAAACGTGATGAAATATACTGCCTTACCAAGGCGCAGACACCTCTGCTGGTCCACAAAGATCCAGGATAAGCTCCAACACTTGCTTAGCTCACGCCTACACTTGCAAAATGATCTCGGGTGCTTACCAAGGATACATGCTTCACAAAGATCCGGTTCCGCCTTCATAGTTATCTTCATGCCATGAACCATGTTCTTCCTTTGCATTATTTTTAAAGCTTGAACATTAGCATGACCGCATCTTTTGTGCCAAAGTAGCACTTTCTCCTTTTCTTTTTGCGATACAACTAGGGCCCGATTTGGATCGCATACACCTCCAGCCATACAAATTGCCATGTCTTGAGCCCTTGGCCACTATATCCCTTCAATCCGTGCATTCTTCAAGAAAGAACTTCCTTATCATCAAAGAAAACTTGCACCAAAGATTCGCCGCACATGCAACCGACAAAAGGTTTTTCCCGCACCGGACATGTAAGGTTTCGAAGCACCGTATTTCACCATTCAATAGCATGAAATGATATTGACCACTTCCTTGCACTTGAATTTCACTATGATCTCCCAATTGCACCAGACTTTGTCATTTTGATAACTTGAGAATAGATCCCTATCCTTCAACATCACCGATGTGCATGCGAATCCACCAGAAGAACCTTCTTTCCAGCAGCAAGACATGCACTTGTTTCCACAACGAAGCCTCCCCTTTAATTCCCTGACTGGTCTGATTGGATCACAAGAGAAGCCTCTCCTTTGATGACTTGTGCCTCAACTAGGTGTGCTTTCTCTCGATTTGTTCTTTCCTCCTGACAATCGGGTGCATAATGGCCATATTCAAAACAAGCTTCCCGATTGCCCTCTTGGCATAAACTTTCTTAGGACGTGCCCTTTGATCCTTCCACCTTTCCATCTGATTGCTTTTTGTAATGAGGCTTTATCTTGCCTCCTCGTGCAAGCATGGCTTGTGATGGCTTGAATCCTCCACTTTGTCTTTTCAAACGCATCTCTTTTCTGCAAAAGCTTAGAGACGGCAAAAGACTACTTTGCCATCCCATGAAAGACTACTTTGAGTCAGTCAAGAAATCAACAAAGTTTTCCCATGAATTGGGAAGAGAAGCATATAACTAGAGCTTTTGTTGCCCCTCCTGAACCGTGATACTTGGAATCATATAACTTGTTGCCCTCAAATAACATATCAAACATCTCCTTCATTTGATTTATGTGTATTCAGGTGATCAGCCCCTTCCACATACTTGCAATTCCTAATTTGTGTATACAAATGCATAACTTCACCTTCTGTTTTGGTGCCATACTTATCTTCAAGCCAAATCCAAAGAGAATAGCTGCCTCGATCCACATCTACTTGCATGACTATGGCCTCGAAAGACACATACATATGCAAGCCATTGCTCTATTATCACTATCAATCCTTTTGAAGCTTGATTTGAGCTGTCTGTCCCAAAGATTCTCTCTGGTTTAGTTTCGCACCCATCCACTATATCCCGCACATCCTCCGCCATTAGATATAACTTCATGGATTTCTTCCAGCCTTGAAACCCTTTGCCATCAAAACATAGGTGGCTTCAAATTGCCGGATACAGATCTGGTCTCCATGACCTTCTCCCCGCTCAGATAAGTATTCTTCCGAATTGTTCTCCCAAGTTTCTCTATTGTCGAACTTCCTTCACATGCCAATAGGCTCTGATACCATGTTGGAAAACGATCAGCTATGGACTGATACAAACCCCGCAGACTGAAGTGAGCCAATGCGAAAGCAAGAATGGAAGAGACACAATAGGAATAGAATAGGAACAATCTAGATGTTCTATGTATTGCATGTAATCTATAAGTACATGGAATGAATGGCACCGAAAGGCCAACAAATGAAATGAGAAGGCCAAAGGCCGAGATGTACATATCTACTTCTCTAATGTACATCAAATCTAATGTACATCAATGTATCTAATGTACCCTCTTTCCAACCAATTGAAGACTGCATAACCAAAGGCCATGCAAAGCACCGGTGGAATAATGACACATTAGATTCTCAAGAATGAAATTACATTGATTAGTTTCTAAACAATGCATTTATCTTGTTTTTTACTCACATAAATTGAATTCTCTTGCAACAAAAAATAATGTGGGATAGTTTCTAAAACAAGATATCAGCTCCTAAAAGAACGAGGATAACAAATCTTATATCATGCACATTGGAAACATCTGATTTAGGACACGCGTGATGAGGAGGATGGGGTGTGCCTTTGTAGCACACTAGCGTGTTAAAGAGAACTTAGTATCAACCTTCGAGGTTGAGAAGGGCCCTATAGCACCCATTCAAGAATAAATATGTCTCAAGTTTGAGGCTGCTCCCGTGAGTCATATTCAATGTAATTGATTGGAGGGCAGGACTCAATAAGCAATGCTGCTGTCGTGGTGTCCCACTTCTAGCCCATAGACATTGAGGTTTGTTTGACCAAAATTTCCTAATGTGCAAAGGACAATATACGAGTAACTTTTCAAGTGAAAAATTGGTACTGCCTCCTAACATAAAAGCATAGTCTTTTCATATGAAAATGAGTTGAAAAATTATTATGAAACGCCAGTATTGTTCACTTTTTGATAAAAGGAGCTTAGGATTTAAGGTTTAGGGTTCAAAGTTTGGTAGTTTATATTTGGTCGAGGATCTCACACCGAGTTCTAAGCGTGAACATGTTTGTCTTGACTACTCAAAACGTAAAACTTACTAAGCCTAAGTCCTAAGCCTTAGGTTCCTCTCTCATCAAAGTGGCTGGGATATGCGAGGATTGAATTACCTTTGGCTGGCACAAAGAGATGGATAGAGATACCTAGATGCTTGAGGGGTTTTTGCCCCTTTGCCAGAGTCCCCTTCCCACTGCCTAAAGGGGTTATTACGGATAACTACCTATATGGTTCAGTGTAGTTGACCATTGAATAGTTAGTTCTATTGGAGTACTATATTCCTGCAAAATTTTCAATATATTTGATGGTGCAAAATGCTAGCAACATAACAATGGTCCATAATGGCACGGCACAATGCAACACTTGATGGCAAGCTATGGGCGAGCCCGGTGCATTTTTGGGGTTGTTGGGCTGGCCATTAAGTAATGCATCCTATTGAGGCGGTTGTTTTGTTCGCACTTGTGCCCTTGAATCTTGAATAATTTTATCCGGGACATGGAGTAAAGCATAACTCGGTGGCCATTGCCCCATTGATGATCTAATGTCCGGTTAAAGGGATTACAATGACATTTATCGTAGCCCCTTTCTAGAAAAGCGGCTTCGATTGAGACTTCAGGTACCAATGCTAAAAAAAATCAAAGCTCAATAAATACGATATATTGAATCTTCAATCTCAATCATCTCACAATGTCTTTCGCGAGAGGATAAGTAATTAGAGTGAAATATGTAGGATGGGATGAGCGGATGGTGTGTGAGATGGGATAATGACGCATATGGACACATGGCATGTGGTGACAACATGGATAAATGATGAGCCATAGGGACGAGGTAGGGACATGATGGTGAAATAGATAATGTATAGCAATCAATCCACCCATTGGGATTAGGCGGCATGATAGAAATGGCATGGCAACCATGAATAGCATAAGTAGAGTGTTGAGACATGGAGGCACATGAAGACTATATGTATTGAGGTTTAGGGAGGTGGTGTGCACGCAGTACAACATTTGGTATGGCAAGGCTAAGTGTATAGGTGGCAGTCTGTTCTTCCGGGCACCAAGGCCCAAATACATAATCATTTTATGCTTCAAAAAGCCAAAACAAAAGAGATATATTTTGAAAGTTTGCCTAGCGAGTTTGGCCAGAAGTTAAAATATTTCAACTCCTACATGTCATGTGCCGCCTCATCTAAAAGTGCCAAGTCAATATGGAAATTTTTCTTATTCAAAGATATTTCGAGAGCAGGCCCAGTTTCTCTGGCGGCGTCTCTTCACTCTGGAACCGGGCGATAAAAATCATTCATTATAGAACTACTCATTTCCTACATTCTCATTTCTACTCATTCTCAATTTCCTCAATTCCTCCCCATTCTCATTCCTCTAATTTCATTCATTCTCATTCTTTGCAGGCTACTATCTTTGGTTTGTAGTTTCTTTTGCTTCTTAACTCATATAATCTGGGTGTAATAGCCGGAATTTGAGGAAGCAAGTGGCGAAACTCTGCAGGAATCTTGGAGATATCGATCCACAGCCGGACTTGTAATGCGGAACTCGGACATTCTGCGCCGTATTTCGCGATCTTCCATTGTGAAATCTGGGCTTTTAGACGGTCGTAAGTTTCCATCATCCCATGTTTTGCGTAGCCATGGTCGACGGCACCTCATCATGTCTGCCGCAGGAGGGTGTTTACTAAAAGGACCATTGCATTCACTTCTAAAGTTTGTTCTTTCATTTGTCACATCGTCTTGCCCACGTGTCGGCTATTCAACCATATCATTTGTTGTTCACTCGCCAGGTATAGTCAGTTTTATTTTACATCTTCCTTTTTGTAGGCAGGAATTTTAAACACGACAAAGGACAGCATATCAATGTGGTTTGTCATGTCCTGGTATATCTATTACAAATAATAGGGTATTTAAAGGATGTTTCGAAGCTACCTACTTTCCCTGGCTAAAATGGACCAAGTCAAGAAAGGCACAAAGGCTAGTCCATTTGCATGATGTTTGTTGTGAGTCGGGTTCCTATTCCCCACTTCACTTACCCCGAAATTAATTATCATTCCTTGTGATCTCTCAATAGGAAAGTTATAGGCCTCCCAAAGACTCACTATTGTTTCCATTAGGTTGTCCATATATATAGATGAAAACTGACCCTGATATTTGTGGTTTCCACTGATCTGAGTCTGCAAGCTTTGTCAATGGGCGCTTCTTTTGGAGATTCAAAATCGCTAAAGGTGGTAACTCTGCAGACTCCCACACGTTTGGAAAGGATATTTTTAGATAGCGTAAGAGAACATGTTTAGGAAGTTAGGATTGGACTCAGTGATAAGGGTGTCATGGTGGTTGTCCCTATGGAAATTCTAGCTTTAGCAACAACTCATTTCGCTTATCAATTTCAACCTCTTGGAGGACTGATAGTATCCCATCGGATATCTACAATGGATGAGAGTGAGCGGTCGCTTGTCACCAAACTACCGGGAATATCGAGTTATCAACCTTTACCTAGAAAACTAATGTTTCTATGGATATTGGCTGAAAAAGTGTACTGTAGAAGTGCTCGTAAAATTAAAATCTGCTCTTTTTGGGTTTTCTAGGAAAAGCTGTGACAAAGCTTGACCTTGAGGGGCTTGGACAAAATGCAAGGTGGAGAAGCCTAAAATCATTGCCATAAAACATCCTACAAAGAGAGAAAGTTAGAAGTTGCGTCACACATTGTATACCAAGACTCAAATATAATCATGAAAATCAAACCTCCATGAGGGCTCTTCAAAGCGTGCAAAACAAACTCTTCGAGCGGGGTCTTTTCCATTTGGTGGTTGCTGGCTACTATCCCAGGGTTTGCCTTTGTAGTAGGCATTACATCATCCACGTTCTTGAAGTTGGATCCCCAAAAATTGTGGTTTTATATTTCTTAGAATTTGATGCCCTTAACTTCTTCATTGTACTAACCTTATACACCACTTATAGTCTGGCCACTTCATGTCATGTTCAAACAAACAATGGTATTTGAATGTATTTGGTGTATCTATATGGAGGCCCTTTAATGGCATCTTTATGACTCTTTCAAGTTAAAAGTTGGTTTAGAATCGCATTATGCATGATGTTGTTAGCCTGAAGAACTTCCGCAGTTTTGATTACTTCAAGTGCACTTATATAAGGAAGGAAGGAAGGAAATTCTTTTTATAGGTACCGGAGACCAATGGGTCTATGGGACCCAATACAACTGTGACAAGCCCGGTCTGCGGATTAAAAACCCTTTGAGAAGTGGCGACGGTGACTTCTTGACAAGCCCATCTAACATATAAAATCAAAACACCCAAATATGCTCAGGTCATACCACACCGTAATTTCATCATTGAAGCTGACCAGTAGGGCAAGGCGACCCTCGCGGGTCGATTACACCTCCTGAATGTCACGAGCCCCGGAGCACGCATCTTACGGCCGGTGTGTTCGCCCGGCGTAAATAAGGGCAAAGTGGGCCCGTACTAGGGAGGCGTGGCCGGATCGTGAGCAACTGGAAGGTGGCAAGGGACTCATCCTCAATGGCTGCAGCCAGGCTTTTATCTGGCCCAGGGGCTCCCAATCCACTGCCGCCGTCGTGCAGATCGTGAGCACTGGCCTGTGGAGGCAATGAGTCTGCGCTTTTAAGGCATTTGGGAGCCATGAGGAGTAGGGGATTGTCAGCCCGAGGCTAACACGGGGTTGATGTGCTCTGCCAATGGAGCCATTTGGCCTAGCAAATGGGATTACGAGCTTGCCAAAACAAATCCGTGCTCATGTTTATCCGCGATCTGCCGTGTGCCCACACGCATTCCATCAGACCGGCCTCTCTTATCCCTCACTTGGGCCCCTAAGGACCTGGCCTGATTCTTGGAGTCTCTGGGAGGCATCACCCATAATCTACTTTTCACGAAATGAGGCGATGTGTCTATCAAGTGCCATTACGGTAATCGGAATCCCAGTTTCTCTTGTTGGTCGATGGGGGTTTCATTGCGAAATACTATACTGCTCAAGTCATTCGGTCGCCAAAGGCAATAGGGCTAAACCTCGACCACCGTCTGGGAGACCAGGCCTCGACCGATTGGGCAGAGATGTATAGAGCTACTTTTGTGTAGCGTGCGCATGGCGCCGGTGCGGCATCGCATGGCTGATGGGCTCGGAGGACTCACCCTAGGTGCCTTAAGGTAGGTGATGGCGTCCTGGTATCCGATATGTGAGTGGGCATGGGGTGGCGTGAAGGATATGAGAACCCGCGGTCTTGGCGGTTAAGCGCATGTCATGGCGACAAAATGTACAGGGCGTCGGTGTTGCGCAGCTTAAATTATTAGGCTAGCAGGCCAACATCGTCCATGAATGTTTGGCCGGATGACTGAATTACAAGGCTGTAGCACCATCCCATGCTACGATGGCCGAGGCTCTAGCCCGGTCAATGAGCCAAAAGTGTGACCTATGGGACCCGATGAATGTAGCGTCGGGTGCATCACGCCAAAACAACTCTCCGCCTACAACTGTACTTGGCATTACGCAGGCGGTAGGAGCCCAGTTAGCCTTGCAGTCCGCCTGACTTTTCCGGGAGCCGTATCAAAGCCTTGAAGTCCTGGCGACAATACAAGTCATGATTCATTTGTCTTCAATCGATGCCGTGGTATGTAAAGATATGGCGATCGATCGTTGAGTGGCGAGGTCTAAACTCCACTGCACATGTGAGGAGACTGCACTTACATGTCTACTTTGCCTGCAGTAGATAAAAGCTGCCTTTCGAGGAATGCCGATAGCGGACCCAACAAATCTTGAAGCCCGACCATGATAAATCCAGTGGTGGCAGACGGTGTGGGTCGCCGCCTTGAATGCGGAACAACCGCGCTGGTCCATTGCTGAGACCTTCACCGATACTGATGAGCAGGGTGAGGGGCCGGCTGGCGCCTGCCATTTAGTCCCAACTGTTTCCTTCGAGGTCAATGCCTTCCATTAGCTTCACATTGGATTCTGACCCTCCTCAACTTGTCCTGCGTCCACCGGGAACCAGTATTGAGGGCCATCCACAGCCGGTATGGTCGCGTTCCTGGCCGGGTCCTTAGGCTACTTGCCAAATCTTGTTCTTGGGTGTGATGTCAAATTTGACACTGTAAGGTTCGAGGATGAGTGTCAGCGGGCCAGAACATCTCGATGCACAGCAGGTCGCGCCTTCCTTTGTCCCTTGATGCGTGCGTATCAGTAACTGGCCGGGTACTGGATCGAATGTAAGCCAGATTGCAGCTTGCATCCAGCATCAAACCATCGATTCGCGGGGAATATTGCTGACCACAGGCGGCGGGGTGGTATAAAAGCTTTGTCATTGCATCCGTAATGGCGAAGTGGAAAGTTGCATGCTGCTTGCTCTGGTGTGGAGGTGGAATTCTTGATCCATGAGCATCTCGGCGTGGTCCTGCACTGCTCCGCCGTCTGGTCTCAGGCCCAGGCTGGCATGGTGGGGTTGGCTTGAGCCGAGGTCCAAATAAAGTGGGAGGTGATCTGGTGACCTCCTCACCCATCCAGAAGCACCCACACCCGGGCTTGTTGATGCATATCTTAACGCAACCTCCCAGGCACATAGTCCATCACACACCACAGATCCTCCCCAGTTATCCTATGCACTTCCAGACCCTTGAAGGCCATTGCAAAATTATCAAGTCCGAAATGCCAAAAGGAACAGTACATGCGCCGAGCCAGTACAGCATCAGCTGGAACCCTCGTGGCCATCCGAAGTTCAAGGGTGGGTAAAAAACCTCAGATATGGATTTTTAAGAAGCCAATTTTGACCCCTTGTCAGTAATTCCATTCTAAGTCATGCATATTCCAAGCATTTTTCAAAAAGGCATGATGCTTTGTCTTCGCAAATGGGGCTTCATAGTTTCATGTTTTGAAACAAGAACGCAGCAAGAGCCATCAATTTGATGCTATTCACTCCCCAAGTAGAGTTATGCAAAAGGTATGGCGGTGCATGTAGTTTTTTAGTTATCACCGATTCTCGGCGTTTAGTAGCAAAAGTATGACAGAGCTTGAGGATTTTTCCCAAAACGTAGAAAACAAGCACGATCAAATCTTTTTTTACAAACTAATATATGGAAAAGATTATCGCCAATAATCCATAACATATTCCATGCAAAGGGAATATGAGGGAGGTTCTTCAATATAAATCCCACTTAGATTCCAGCGTCCAGAATGGTTAGATTTGCATAGCTTGCAAGGACTTGGGTTTAAGGATCGAACAGCTAGATTTGTATAACACAAGGACTTGGGTTTGAGGACAATGCACGGAAATCTTTATCATGTGAAAAATGGATCTCTCTTGTTGATTGAAATATAGGTTGTATCTACGTAATTCCTAAGACTAAAATCCATCGCATTACCATCAACGATTGGCATCCCATCACGCTTTTGTCCACGTTCTACAAAACTATAGCAAGGCTTTGGGCGTAAGAAATAAAGCCTATATTGGTAGGGAAATTTCCCTACTGGTGGTAATCGGGTTTTCTCCCCGGGGGAGTATCTAAATAACGAATTTTAAAGCTTTTGAAGGTTTGTATTGAACTCGAGAAACAAAAACAAGAAGTGGCTTATATCAAGCTTTCACTAAGGCATCACGATAGCATCGGATGGAGCTTCTTGGACAAAATGATGTTAAATTGGGATGTGGTGAAGCCTTCACAAATAATGTCAAAAGTTATTGTACTCTGCACATGCATCAATTTTAGTCCACTTGCTCTTTCTTTCTAGCGGAAAGATCTAAGAATGTTGTTCACGAAGGAGTCGTGGTAAATTCTTGATTTTGATTTTACGCTTTAGAAATAGGATGCTTAATTTTTTCGAGATTGCCTAGCGTGGTTCAGAAGACGCTTCCATATCAAAGATATCATGAACCAAATTTAGGGAGGTTTTGGTAGTTGGTGACCAGGTGTCTAACTTCTGGGTTATCGACCGGCACATCCCGAACAATGCAAAGATCTTTAATTTTAATTAGATTTAGTAGAAAAATTGCGTAATCGGATCATGGTTAGGCAGTTGGGCTTCTACGAGCAAATCTTGAGGAGAAATTGGTCGACATCTTGACTCTTTTCTCTTCATTTTGGTTACACGCGAAGACTTTTGAACTTTTTGGAGCATTCATGATTTATCGTAGTTTCGAAAGCTTGTGCTAAGCTCACGTAGTATTTTATCTTAAACGAGAAGGTGGTTTTTAATCATGTAGTCTTGGATAGATGAAGAAGATGTTGAGAAAGCGCGTCGATACATAAATTATGGATATAAAATCTGGACCGTATGTGATCTTTGTGCTTAAACTATATCCGTCTATGTGAGACCTATCTTGTAATTCTTCCTATCTTTTTAATAAAAAATTTCTTTTCCTTCAAAAAAAAAAAAAAAAAAAAATAGTTCGCGGGGAATCCTCCCCTATTTTGAAATTAGAAGAGGCATCGTGCAAGGATGCCTACTAAAGCACCATTCTATTCAATATTGTTTAGGTTGCGTTTTTCTAACTATTTCGTCAAAGCCTCAAATGAGGCTTAATAGAAGGACTACGATGTGGGGCGGCTCAATGCAAGTTCAAGAATCAATATGCAAATGACTCTTTCCTATTCTTACTAGCGAGGAAAGTAATTCAAGAGTGCAAGTCAACTGCTCATACATTCTCCTTGGCATCAGGTGCTTCATTAACTAGAAAAATACTTTCTAGCAAGCGGGGAAGACCCACGCCTAATTGGTCTTCAATATCTCCCCATGGAGAATAATTCGGGAACGAAAATGCCTTAAGCTTCAGGGATCTCCGATTGGGGATCAATGTTCATACAACTAACTAAGATTTGGGATGAGATGATCTACTTGATGCCAAAAAGCACCTAAACCTGGTGGAAAGTTGCAAAGTTATCACTAGCAGAAGGATCTGGCACATCTTGCATGCATATATATATCATCGTTTCTACAGCTCCCATAGATAAGGCACATGAAATGGAAGCAACAATTAGGAATTTTGTGCGGGAGGGAATGAAGAAGGAGCTTGTTAAAATTGTATGGTGGAAATGTGTAAGAAAAAAAAGAAAGAGGAGGTATAGGCATGATTGACATGGAGCTTACAGAGAAAAAATTGTGGCAAAATGTATATGGAACATCTTGGAGGGAAAGGTGAATTCACGGATCTACAACTCATAAGTCAGGCTTTGTTGTTTTCCCATGAGCACAATAAAGTATCGACACAAGTCGCCCTTCAATGGTCGTTCTTCAATGGTTTTAAGAACAAGCGCTGATGCCCCTTCCTAAAGGTTTATTGGCGGCATGGAAAATAGTGGGAAACTATTAGCATTAAAACAACGGTCACTTTTATCGTCTGCGACTACCCCACCATGGTGGATTTCAGTTAACTTCCATGACAAGATTGGACCTCTTGCATGCCGGCAGATGCTAGGTGGTAAGAAGACTATGAGTTGGGGTATAAATTAATGCTCAATGTGGGTATAAGAATGGTCAATTAAGTGGATGGGTCGAAGTTTAAAATGAATTTAGGCTACAAACAAGTCGAGCGATAATGTGAAAAATGTGTACCCGGACGTATCTAATAGCACAAGGACCACGCCTTAGGTCCCTCATCTTTCTCTTCGAGACGAGGCCATTTTGTTAAGTCGGGCTTACAAATGTTTGAAAACATCGGCATTATCTCCTTACATCCCGAAAGTGGAATATGCAACTTACAATGTGTGGAAGGGAATTTGGTTAAAATGTATATGCCCTTAAGGGTGTGCTCTCTTATCCGTAAATAGTAGAGCCAGCCCTCCGCGAATACAAAGAGGTAATACATCATGCCCGCTGCGGCAAAGGAGTAATGAAATCTTGGAGCAATCGCCCTGATAGAATGTAGTGATCTCGCAACTAGCGTGGCATTGTTATGCAGGAAAGGTTTGCAACACACCAGGGGGCAATCGTGTCCTTCCGGCATTTATCCAATGGAATGGGTAATTCCTAAACACACGCTTCTTCAAATAGTCGTATGGATGCTATGGATCATGTATGGAAATGAAAAACAATAGTCTTCCATGAAGACACCTCCCAAGACTCGTTGGTGTATGCTTTGAAGAGGTGCTTAAAAAGTACAAATGCATACATGACCTGGAGGCTACCTTGAAAGAGTAGCCTTGGGGTTACATCAAATCTAACGCTAGAGGCCTTTAAAAATCATATAAAAGTTGAAGGTTGACTTCATAGCTACCCCCTCTTCAAACTTGTATGTGAGGGTGCCTATTTGCTATATAGTCATGTAACATTTTCTTAATATTAAATATAATTCTTTATCCATAAATAAATAAATAAATAAATAAATAAATAAATAAATAAATAAATAAATAAATAAATACATCCCAAACTAGCTTCAGACAAAAGCAATACTAGCATGACCATCTACCCCTCCAATCCCCTTGGTAATTTATTTAGCCATACATGACTAGGGCTAATCCAAGATGGTAGTCCACATCCATGGTCCATGATACTTATCAAGGCATACAAACTAGCCTAATCTTATAAGCCTTGAACAGCAAATATGACTCCTTTAAGAATTAAAAGACCAAAATAATAAATTCGATAAAAGACACTTTTTAGTATGTCTTTACAGAACTCCTCGGTTATTCATACAGGTCAATCCATGTTTTAAACTATTTGTTCTCGCGCACATCATTAGCCTTATCATTCAAACATATGCACAAACATCTATGCAGTCTTATCGCTCAAACATGTGTCCACATTATACTTCAACTGAATGCCTTACATATATGGATAATCCAAAAAGGAAGGATCTCACCACTACGTAAATCTTCCACAAGTATACGAGTGATTGTCTATAATCGTATCTTCAAGTCATCAATTTTGAAATACTTCTAAGAAATGAAGTCTTGCTTACCCGCATCTAAAAACATGCCAAAGTGAACAATAAACTCTAAGAAATCGGACAAGGGATGACAAAAGAAGTAAGACTTCATGGCTTTTACCCAAAAGATATTATAAGAATATCAATGAGGAAGACCACAAGGGTCTACGAAATATTACAGATTAGACAATGCATTTCTCATGAAAGTTTGCTTGACTATTGCAATGTTAACAGATAAAGCACATAAAGTATCTCTGCTCAAAACAAACTACAAATTCAACCTCGATCACAAATTTATGATTTTAAAAAAATGCATTAATGGAAAATAACATGCTTTTTTTATATTCTAAAATATTTCCAACATGGCTAATCATGCACAAAAAGTTTTGAATGCATAAAAAAATCGCTTATTGACCATTCTAGAATGCATAATGACATATTCAAGAATGTCACTAGTCAAGATCTTTTCATAATAGATGTCTATTGGTTGTCAAGAAGAGAGCATTTAAGAATAATGATTCTTATATCAAACATGAAAAAAACCCCGATATGGCGGTGCTCCATGTGATTAGTTGCGCCCCATTGTCGAGGTTGAACAAATCTCATGAGAAATACACAAACCCTCGATGAGCCTTTGACTACTCCATCATTTGTGTTCATGTTTCAAATGAAGAAGCAAGTTGGCTTCCTTTGTATATTAAATATGATGCGCATCGAATTCTAAAGTATGACAAGCTAAAAGTATGACGTATCGACATAATGCTATGATCCCTCGCTTCTAAATCATACCTTAAAGTCAAGACCTCTTCATTTTCTTCGAACCGGGTTAGCAGATGGAGACATGCGCTGGGCTAAAAGCAAGAATACATTCCTAGACAAGCCGCAATGCTACCCTCGGTCGCAAAATGGAACCCCTATACTGCTAAAAGATAACTAGTTGATAACAACCTCCGTGATCAGCCACTTATAAAGATTCGAACCTTTGAACTTTAAATAAAATAACATTATTCTTACACTAAAGCTCTCAAACAAAGTTCAACCATAAGGTCTAGAAACCATAATGATATTCATTAGCTTTGTTCTATAAAAGATTCCTATGCAAACTTTGACAATGTTCTCAAGCCTAATACTTCCGGATCATAAAGCAAGTTTTCTGTCGGTTCCTAGGAACAATAGCAGACTACCTAAATTTTTTAAAATTTCCTATTGCAAAAAATACCGTAGAAGTGCTTTCCTAACAAGAAATAGCAACCACCGGGCAATTACCTCTAGTAAAAGATACATAGGAATTTACACTGGCTCATTATTTTTTTTCCTAAGTTTTTTTTCTAACATACACTATACATATTTTATTTGTTTTATTTTTAATTTCGTTTTTTGTATTTGATATGCCAAATAAAACTAAAATTAGTTTTAGAAAAAGAAAATATCTCTTTCTATAGTTTCTTCTTCTCGAGTCTCGACCTAAGCATTGAAGCGGCATGGCAGTGCGACCCAGGGAGACGACCGCCTGAGTTAAATCTTCCACCGCTTTTGGATTTGCCCGCCAAAAATCAGAATGCCTCCTTCTGGCTCTCCATTTCAATTTCATGGAGGCTCTTTTCCTCCAAGAAGCAGGCCTGCAAAGAGGAGGAGGAAGAGAAAGAAAGAGAGAAAGGTGCAGGTGCAAAATCAAGCTTTTGTTTCTCCATGTCTACAGATACCAATTATATTCTTGAATGTGTGAATAGGTAAATATGAGGACAAAGAAGAGCAGCAACAAAACTAAGAGCAGATCAGCCCCTTCAATATTGCAAATGTCTTGTTTTGGAGAGTCAAGCTAATATTGAAGCCTCTGCCCAATTGTTGGAGACGAAATTGATCATGATGAGCAAAGAAAAGATTTTGAAGAACAGAAAGCTATGGCAAGACTTTGGCTAAGAGATTGGGAATGGTTGAGTTCCAAAGATGAAACAGGTAGAGCCTTTTGTAAATTTTGTAAAATGGACACAAAGAATGGAGTCCATTTGGATGCCAAGGATCAATGAATATAAGAACTTCTGCATTTTTTGAGCATGCTAGTAGTGATGGCCATAGGCATGCATCATGGTTGGCAGTACAAGGAGGAAAGAACTCTATGGAGAAAGTAGTCAAGAAAAGAAGAACTTCAGCCAATGCTTCTCTTACTAATCTCTTTAGATGTGCATATATAATAGCAAAGGAAGATCTAGCATTCAGGAAATTTGAAAAGCTTGTTTTGTTGCTGCGTGCATGTGGTGCTAAGAATCTGACAGACACTATGAGAATGGAAAAGCATGTGCTAAGTTTGTCATACACTGATCATAAGAGTTATTCTTTACATCATGATAAATTTAAATTTGAAGCCATGTGCACAGGATTAATGTTCCCAAGTTTTAAAAAATATGTTGGAATAATAAAAAATAAAAAGCTTACCAACATTGCCGTAATATGAAATTGAAAGGGTTAAAACTGCACAGCTAGTAATATTTTTGAGTTGGTTTATTTATCAGTAGCTACTTTGGCAACAACTTAATAGTTACACCCTCACATGTCTTGCATTCTCGTTTTTGTCATGTGTCTAGATGGCATTGGTGTATTAAGCATTCCCCTTCGGTGCAAGACCACCACCAAAAAGTGTCTCAGATTAGTATTTCTAGCACAAAATAGAAATTTTATAATTTCTTGCCTTTTAAAGGATATCTTCAGAACTATACCTGCATCTTTTCACATATAAATCTTTAGACACACACTTGTGCCCTGTTTACTAAACAATCTCTTCAATGTCTGCTCAATTATCAGACATGAAGATAAATGCTGTAGAATTATCAATGAAGTCCGTAAAATGCCATATTCAGCCTTCCATGACTTCTAGAACTATATCCTCTTCATCTCCAAGATCAGTGGCACAGGTGTGTGAGAATTCGTAAAATCATCTTCAATTTTCAAATCTCATGCAATGATGCTTTGAAGAGGTGTGCCCCAGCAGCCAGATTGTGGTGTTTATATGATCTGCACTTTATTCTAGTCAAGTCCTCTTTGCAGCTTTATACAAAGCCCTTGTCGTAAGATTAGCTGTTATGTCCAGATCAACTCCCTTTCTCAACAACTCTAACGCAATAGAAGCTGTATTCTTGGCATCATCCAAACCACAATGAAGCCGTCCCTGCCATGTCAGGCCAGCCCTTGCAACTGCTTTTGTCAAGTCACAGCGCTTGGCCATAGTGTTCCGGGGTGGGACCTTTAAATTTATCCACCTGAGAACCAGTAAAAAGCACCTTTAAAATATGGGTAAAATATAAAATACTGCAAGCTATATTCTTCTTTGAAGTACGCACTAAAAAGTACTTGCTCATGAAACTTGCCTGTCGGCATGTGGGTTTGCTTAGACACTTCAAATTGCATTCAGAAGCAAGCATGTCCCTACAGTCCCAATCTGACCATGTTACGACTATGGAATCTGCATTTTTCACTCCCTTTTTTTCAAGCCAATCATCATGCATTGCTAAAGCTTTTGCCAAAGAAACTCCATCGCCAACCCGCGAAAAACAAATATTCCTGTTTATTATTGCTTTTTCTTAGTGAGACAGCCAGAAATAAATGGTGCTCAAGACCAGACACAGCAATGACAGATTTAGAAATGGAACAAACTGATTATATACAGGTCAAACTCTACAAATAGAGAATCTTAAATAGATCTTTCCGATGGTCTGATGGGTGATGGTCTCTGTAAGATGCAATCGCCATAGCTTGTCGCCTAATCACAATACAAGCTATTGCAAAACTATAGAAGCTAAATTTTATCACAATGTTTACTTCATGCTGTGAATCTTGTCCCTCTATGAAATAGACCTTCAAATAGCCCCCTACAAAATCTACTATGTACAGAACCTGATACAATGCTGGAAGTCCAGGTTGGGTAGTATGGTACTTTCGAAACTGCATCTATTATACTTGGCATTGTATCCCAGCACTTATCAATAAAAACATGATAGTGGCTAGGCATCAAGCATTTAAGTGGTTGAAATATCAAAACCAGCAAACTTGATACATAACCAATGAGATTTTTCAGAACTAATAAAACACTAACCTGAGGCTGTTGTATTCCCGTAAGGTCCTTACAGAACTCGGTCAATATGGGATGACAGGCAGGCTTTAAATAAGTCTGAAATGTATCCTCCACTGCCAATGACTTTGTATTTACTAAAACCGAAGGAAATTCTATTATCTCTTGGGGGTCCAGCCAGCCTAATAGGTCACATGTAGCTTCAAAATCTATTACCACTAAGTAATCAAATCGACTTGTCCTATTAATAGAGCCCTGGCAAGAACTTTCTAAACCAGTTTTTCGATCTGTCGGCTTTTCTAATAATTTGCGCAAAAATGAGAACCTCGTATAATCAACAGTGAGCTTTGAAGTTATAGGTTCCTTTCCAGCATCCAAAGAAAGCTTCCGCGGTTCAGAGGCTTCGATTTCGTTGCTTTTTTCCAGACTAGTATCCGCACAAAACTGTTTAGCAAAAATCATACCAGGGAACCTTTCGCGTAGGAAACGGCACAATGCGAGCTCCCGATTCCTCACGCTTCGTGCAAACATTGTGCCCTTCAAATTTCATTGAAACCCTAAAACAGCCCCAATCTAGGCCTATGCTTTTTGGGTTGCCCCTCGTTTATGTGGGTATGTGGGCATATTCAAGTATATGCTGGCATATTCCTAGGATATGCTGATGACTGCTAAAAACTGGCTGCTGCCTGTAAATGCTCGGTCATCCAGCCCCATTCCTTCCTTCGCAGGCGTGGCTATGGCGCAGCTCGACCCTTCTTCCACTTTGGGTATTGGAACAGGGATGCCTATCAACTATACACAGCATTGCTTGCAGTGGTTGCATTACCTCCTGTGAAAACACGGTAGAGAATTGAGTTACAAATAATTTCTGGGGTTCTCAGATGGCCGAACTCACTACCATGGAATGCTGCTTTCCGGCTGCATTCCAAAAGTATGAGAGTCGCTTTTATGGGTTTGGGAAAGTTGGAGATTTTGGCTTCAACTCTACGAATGCCTTTGTGGCAAAATCAGAGTTTTGCAAATATTTGGCATGCAAAGGGCTTCGATTTGCAGGCGCAGATCGCGACATGCATCTAAATCCATTTGCGGGAATCCTCCCGCCCATTTCGCTCCTCGAGCTTCATTAGACCTAACCGCTTATGCCTTTGTTCTCGTAATATCGGCAAAAGGCCTTTTGTTCTTGGAGTTTTCTCGCTATGGCGTGCATCCGTGGAGGAGTTTTGCATGGCAGCCTTAGCCCTTTGTTCTCTTTATTTTTGTTATGGCTGCCATTATCCATAGTTCCCGCCAAAGAAATCATCGCTGGTGGATCCGCCGCTATGGAACCGACCTCTTATTTTGTTGGCGGCGCATTAGGTGCATCTCTTAACCTTTCTTTTCTGCAAGAACCCTACAGAATTCTCAAAAAGCTCTGTTCCATGAGCTCTCATGTCGAGAGCCTTATTGAAGTTCTTGCCATTTTTCTTATGAATGTATGCAATAGACACAATTGAATTGTTTATCAGAGGGTCCTTGCACAAGAGATTAATTTTTTTCTTCCAAGTCCCCTGACCCCAATCGCTTGATCATCTAGGATCATCTTAAATTTGTGATTTTGAGGAAGATGCAAACACACATCGAGAGAACTTCAACCACCTAACTAGGTATGGCTCCTTTTTGTAATGATCGTGATAGATACTAATTATTTAGGTAGAAGCTCTTGATCCCTGGGTTCTTGTGATCTGTTGTTTTTTGAGATTGTTTAGCTGTTATTTTTAACATACTTTGCAGTGTATGGAAATTTGGCATGTGTCCAATGACGTCCATATGCCAAAGGCGATCAGGTCTGATCATATAGTTTGTGTGGATAGTACAATGAATCAACCAACCTTTGTTAGCAGGCTTAGTCTGATGAGTAGAATATGCACAACACAAGTTGAGACAATATGTTTTCTTCTTACTTAGAAGATTTCTCCTTCTCAAGAATAGCAAATCAAAGGCATCCGCCAAGATAGGTTTTACACTTTCCATCTCACTATTACTATTTTAAAGACTTATGTTCTTATTATTTGTGCTTGCAATGCGATGGAATGCGATGTGCCATCCTCAAGGGTTTTAGCAAAGAAGGCAAAGATGTGTTATTATATTCGAGAATTGATTCATTTTATCGCTGGAGGTCAAACACTCTATCCCTGAAACCTCACTTATATTTTAATTATTATAGGAAGAATTTGTGCTCAGCCTATTTCTTAGACAAGGATAGCAACTTGCTATTGTGAATAATTTGTCCATCATTGCAGGATGCCTTTGAAATTCATTGATAAGTCATTTCGAAGGTATTTACTGCTTGGTTACTTTAGAGATCATCATTTGCTTCCGTCTTTTGCTTTTGTACTGCTTTATGCTTGGATCTTAGCATACGATTCTAAAGATCAAAGGCTATGCAGTTGTTTTCTATGTTGGTTTATCCAAAACCCTGCTTGGATCTACTAGAGCAATTTCTGTGTATATAGTTGAGCATACCAGGTTGTGGTAGACATGCCCAAACTGGGCAATTTTCTCTGGACATTACAACATAAACTCTGGAAGGTAACATGCTTAATAGAATAACGGTTGGATATGTGACACTTTTTATTGATATTTTGTTGAGATCATGTCGATATGCATGCATGCATTACCACCAATACGCCCTCTATGCTTGCTTACAAAGAAAGACCCTAGCCTTTTGTATGTTCTCGATTTTAAATATAGATTGTTAAGAGGTCCATTTGTGTTGATCTCTCAATTGTGAAGTGTCTTAGCAAGAAGGCAAGTGTGTGGGAATCGTAGTCATAACCATGTGCTTTTTTATTACTAAAGAAATTATATTAAAGCCTCGAGAGGCATTGTGATTGATTCCACAAATAAATATTTGTCGCTCCTCGACATATGTTTGCCATGATGGCAAACCCATAAAGTGGTGGTTTTACATTTCTAGTTGATTTTACCTTGGTTCATATTCTCGTGTCCCTACATTATAAATGATTTTACATTGATTGAAGGCTAGATGTCACAAGAGCAATTATGACAATTATGATGTCCATTGTAGCTATGATTTTAGCTTTAATGTAGCCTCCCCATCGAGAAATATGACATAAAGTTCTCATTTTTTACCGCTTTTGGTGCATTAGACGTAGATTTGGAACTTTGTCTCATTGCCATTTTGTAATATGGAAGAGGATATTTGCTAATGGCTGATCGATTGCTAACTTGATACCGGTATTTGTGTTCTAACCAGAACTTGCATTTAAATGGGGAGGGGGAGGCATCTACATAACGACATTTTTCCCCCTGTTTTTTGTATGAGCTGCTCTAGGGTTCTTTCGCCGTGGCTTAACTATCGAGCTAGCCCTCATTAGTTTTGGAACTATTGGGGCATTATGTTTCTATTTGATTTGTATTTGATTTCTTCTTAAACGGCTTGAATTGTCGATGCAGTTGCAAGGTCTTCATGTCTTCATGTTTCAAATACTTCCCATGGAAAGTGAATAAAGTATCATGACTATTGACCGATAACCTAGAGATGATTATAGTGTGAATCTATGATGAAGGCTTTTCCAATCACTAGAAAATAGCGTAGAAAACTCCGTGATATGAGTATTGTCAAGCTTTTAAGTTTTCTCGTGAAGTTTTCAAGAAATATGCATATCTTCATTTTTGGGCAATTTAGTGAAGTGGCGAAATGCGATTGAATCATTGAATCGGAACGCCTGTTCAATGGGCTGATTAGGGTTCAAGCAATCAAAATGATCTTAATTGCTCCTAGATAGACAATGCTCCAAAAATTTATCATGCTCATGTAGTTACAAGAACCGATTTTGTTCACAAGCCCATTAATCCAAGATCTATGTGGTGGTGGCGATATTGCCAAGGTCACACAGCATTCAAAGATGTATCAAGCAATTCTCTTGACATCCCAAAATACACCAAAGCTATCATATACCCAATATCCATAGTAACATCGCACCCTGTGTGCTCTCTTCTATTTACTCCCACCGACCTTCATGTTCTTCCCTTTTCCTCTCCCACGCTCATGTTCTCGACAATAACCTCGTTCTAACCTTTACCCACCAACTAATATTTGCAAAATAACCTCTATCCCTCTACCCCACAAGCTAGGAGCCCCATCTTATATCATAGTTGGGACCTAAACCCGCTAGCCCCTCAAATCACACACCTATTTCATTTAAGCCACTTTACCTCAAGAAACCGGAGGGCAAACCCTCCGTATGCAAAGACCTTGTTATTTTGTGTGTGTTGACACTTTTTAAACATAAGATTTTGATTTTGAGTATGTAACACACGAGTATGACCTTATCGCTTTTGCTTATCGCTTGTTTTGGACCATTGATTCACATAATATTCTCATGCATATTCCTTCCGTGCATTCCACACCATCCACCAAATTCATGATGGAGTCAAATCCCCTTTCCACCTCAAAGACAAGATTTTGTAACCTTTGCAATAAGTCAACATACAACCATCTCGTAAAAAGCCTAAGGGATTTGAACCCCCGCTGCCAAAGTATACAAAACCACAATATTTCCAAACATGTGACAAACCCCCTAAAAATCAAACCTTTAACAGAGGCGCCCCTCGCCAATTCCCAGAACCTTTGTTTTGCATGCAAACTTGTCAAACATAAGGTAGCAAAGCATACATGTGCCCCAAAAAATGACCAAGCAAACAACCTAGACATTTCAAATGTGGCATCATGGCCACGCATTCTTCACCCATTTCCCTAAACTTTGCCATTCGGCACATTCACAATGTAAATTGTGACGCTCCAAAGACAAGATACGGGCCCATGACGGTAATCGCATCACCGCCACGCCAGACGCCACCACCGACCGACGGTACGCGACGACGATAGCCAGGTAAGTAGCCCTAGGGGCAACTTGCTAGGTATGTTCATATGTTATTAATGTGCACATGTGCACATTAATGTGGGCACACCTTTCCATGTAGGCATATTTTGCCACCTAGCCATTAAAGGCAAGGGGGCCTTTCCACTATCCCACATGCCAAAATGGGTAATTGGAAACCCTAGCCCTAAACCCCATGTCTATTTAGGGTAGGAAAAGCCTAGCTTGCTAGTTTTCATTCCATAGGGTTTTAGAGCTCGCTTTGGCTGCCCCAGAGCCAAAACCGCCTCCCGTGACGCCGCCTGCCGGACTGCGCCACCGGGCCTCGACCATCAGCTTCAAACAGATGGTTGAACTCTGTCAGTCGAGGAGCCCCTCAAGGATCAGATTTGGTCAATTTAATAGCTTAAACCGCCTTCTAGTCATAGAACCAAAGTAAGTTTAGACTATTAAATTGCCCATAGCTATCTAGATCTTAGATTCGACTCTAACTAAAGAACCTAACTCTATGATATAGATTAGATCTAGTTCTTTAGTCTGCCCTGCGGATGTATATGGATGATGTATCTCCCTGAACTCCTTGTATTGGGAAGGGGGTAGAGGCCCCAAAGCTTTGTAGTTGATGCTCCTAGAATAGCCTCTCTAGCACACTCGTAGATTCGCCTCTGCGGTACAAGAACCACACCGGTTGTGGGTGAAGGGGCCGACCGGGCTAAGAAGGAGGTTCATGTCCCCGACTCTTGAACGATCCCTCCGGGTGTGTAAGGCCTACCGTGGATCATTGTGACTAGGTCTAATGGCTTACCACCGAGTGTGGGTAAGGCATGGGCTCGACACCCGTGAAGTGGTGTACACTTTCCAAAAGGGTTCAACAATACGGCAAAGGGTCTCTAGTCACCTTGAGTCAAGATGTAGATCTCCTCGGAGGGAGTGATCCCTACCCGCCCCATCGAATCGACGATGACCTGTGAATAGCCCTTCCGGGCTATGCATCCTGGCCAAGGGCCAGTCCCGACACTTTCACCTACCGCAGTGTGCACGAGGGGCGATGGAGTGGACAACCCTATGCCATGTTCTTATGCCCAAATCCATTGCCATGAATTGCCCTGCCAATGAACTCGAGACCCAAAGCCCGGGCCCTCCCCCTTGAGTCTCGAGCCTGGGTAGGACTCCCTATGTGATGTGGGCCGCACCATTGTCTATGCAGATAAAGATGCACCACCCTTCCGGGTGGGAGGAGGATTATGTTGTATAATGACATGTATGTTTACGCCTCCGCAGCCTAGGTAGGCCCCGAGGGGAGACCGGTAGAATGACACTTTCACTCTTCACTGGGAGTGATCTACTATATAACACTTGGTTGCATCATGCATGCATGAGATTGACTGACCATCAAATGACTATGCATTTAGGTTTGCAAATTCTAGATAGTTGTCCCTCTTAAAGGCACGCGTTTACTTTTTGATAGCAATGGTAAAGATGAAAGAGTTCAATTACTTTCAAGAAATCATTGTGCATTAATGTTCATTTTCATGAGATCATCGTGTATGGGCGCACCGAAAATAGCCATGGCACAATATGGAAAAAATTAATTTGTGTGACCTTTCCAATTTTAATCGCAAGATTCAGTTACGAGAAACAATTTATTGGTGCTTCATGTTTAGCACAATAGATATATAATAGACAGTGTTGTTTTGCTCTCATGGCCAACATGATATTAAAATATTTGAGTGATCAAAATTTGCCAATTGGGCCTTCTCTCACAACACTTGCGTTGCACAAAAGCTAAATGGGATTTTAAGAGGTAGTTCTACATTAGGATGTTTGTTTCTTCTAATCGATGTTTAGAGAACATTCATCTCATGTACTTCAAATGGTAGTTATATTAATGAAATCGTGGTGACAAATTATTTTATAAATATAGGTACTTAGTGTTTTATTGAACTACTAAGTTGTATTACGATTAGGATTAGCTACACATAGGATTTGCACTACCTACTTTTCAAACCTTGGTGCCAAAGACACCCCTGCACGATGACATCAACTTGGCCTCATATGCATGAACATCGCAAAAGGAAGGTTTCGTAGTCTTTAATACTTTGTTCGTACTTAAACTCGAGGTCAAATTTTATCCCTTTGCGTGATGGAGCATATATATCTCATGTTCAATCGTGTTTTCTCGATGGCTTCTCGTTGTTTCCTGCTGGACTTTGTCCCACATAGCATCAACAACCTCAAAAAATTCAGATGGCATCCGAACTCTATCCGACTTTGTCTTCGCCTTGATGATTATTGTCTTCTAGCGGCACTCTCTTTGTTTTCTAGTCATTAACGCATGCTTTCAGTTTCCAAGTTTGGGTTGCTAATAGAATGGTGGCTTGATTTCCGTCTGGGTTTGGCTGAAATGGCAAACTCAGAAATACAAGAGAAGAGGGTAATGGGGATCCGCCCCTCAGTGGTTGCTTCTAGTCATGTAGCTAGGTCTCAATTCTTCGCCATGTCATATACCGAGCTGGTAAATTACCGCCACGTGGGCATGACCAGGCAAAATCATCGTCGTGCTGAAAGGATCTGGGAAGCAGCACTTTGCCGAGAAAACTCCATGGTCCGCCATGATGTCACTTAATTTGCCCATTGCTTGATTTTTTGTCTCAGTGCTGCCATATCCCTTCCCAATAGAACGCTTTGTCTTTTAGGGTTTTGAAGATTTGTTCCGGGTTGTTCATGTCTTCGAATAGTATGGAATTGAAGGAAGTCAGTGCTGCAAATGAAGAAGATGAGAATGAACGGACGAAATTATTGCCCCCCATAGTTCCTATTCAGGTTGATTCTGATGAGGAGCAGGGGAAGTATTTGGCGAGGCTCCTGTCGGATATGTCTTTGAATTGATTCTGGAGAACCTGGTAAGAAATACAAAAATTTGTAAAAACTTGACAAGTTGTCTTGAAGGAGCTGAATGCAATGCTGATATTAGGCTCCTGTTTATCGTATGGTCGTTAGGGGCTTATTAGGGTATATAAGCAGGACTCGGCTTTATTTATCCATTTGAATTGTGACGATCAAAATTTCTACATGTAATTTATAACACAGACAACAAGTTGTTTGTCATTTTTACATGCAGGAGATGAATTGATTTCACCTTTGCATGTGCAAGGGCACGCAAACAGCTTGTTCATCGGTCTTGTTTGGACCATTAAGATCTGTCAAGGTACAAGCTTTTTCATATTCAATTTGCTTAATAACTGTTTTAGATGAATTCTATCATGCAACATCTCTTCATGCAGAATTTGTTGTTTTGGATATTTTGGCATCACAGATTTATTTGCTCAAGCATATACTTTTTGGCTCCATTTTAGAATGTTGAATTTGAGGCTCCAGAAAACTCTGACTGGCTGCAAACTGCATATTATTAATGTCATTTTTTTGTAGACAAGTACATATATATTATGTTTGTTATAATATAATATGCTTTTTGTATGGGTTGTAAGTATATACATATAATTCTGATGGGATATTACATCTTGCTGTCTAGGAAGGATTTGCTTTCTCACATTGTACTACATGCAAAGCACAGTTCCATTTTAAGAACTGAAGTACCAGAAGACTACTCTTTGGCAAAATAAAGTTTAAACTTTTGTAGCCCGTGATGTGGTTCTTGTTTTCCTGGCAGTGCAAATGGTATTACTACACCTAAAAATTAAGTTTGAAATACTTGAAGCAATAAATCAAATGTGACATGCTCATTTGCATTCTAGACACTGCAGCATTGGGTGCAGTTGCCTATGTAATGGATTCAGACGGACAATTCAGGAGTTCTTTTTAGCAATGGGTGGGACAGGTTTCTATCCAAGCATCCAGTGCCATTTTATTATTGCTTAGGTAATGTCTAAATTTTAAGGCATTGCCCAGAAATATTTTGCTAGATCTTATGTGTGTTGGAATATTTTTTTTTCACATTCCTATAGAGGCTGGCGTTTGAACTTTTTTGTTGGATTATAAGAATATGAGATTATAGCACCTGTGAGCTTGTTGCAGTAACTGTGGCTGAATTAATGAGCTTTACTTGCTGCAGGTGTTTTCATTTTTTGTCATCCTAGGAATTGGTGGCCTGGTGGTGCATTGTTCATCTGTCAACAACCAAGGTCCTTGCCTGGCTGGTTGCCGTCCATTGTTGTTATGGATGGGGTATCTTTGATTGCTTTCCTGCATCCATGGAAGCCTGTGGTGCTCTTCATCGTGATATTTGTGGTCGCGCTTTGCTGTGCTGGTGTTGCGTATGGTTTGTTGGCAGCAACAATGGCATTGCAGAGAATTTGGCAGCCATTATCACATCCCAACGGGGTTGCAGAGCTGACGCAAGGTTAGACCCATATAACATCTGTGAGCAGTATGAGGGTATTTGTTGCATGTGAAATGCACAGCTGCATTGTGTGGGGTATTTATTTCCTTTGTTGGTAGGTCGATGGTTTTTCTTCATGTCTTTTACATTAATGACCACCCAATGCTGGGCGGTCAAGTGAGGAAGGAGTGCCATTTATGTTGAACATGTCATGCTTGGATTGCATTTTTTTTTTTTTTTTTGTTGTCTTTTTACAGGAATATATCATTCAAGATCTACATGGTGAATATGTTGCCCGTACTATCTTCTGAACATGAGGCAAGGTTGAAATCATTAAAGCTTCTAAAACCTCTGGCATCAGAATAATGCCCATATAAGTTTATGACGACTCAGTTGGGGTATTAACTGACACTAACTGGCATAGTTGGCATCCAACATTTCTGATTGAAATTGGATCTACTAAGCTTACATGGTGGCTTACAAAAGCCCTCACTTGAGGTTGTACGTTAAGTGCCCTCTGAAAGGTGGTAAGAAATTTCAGTGACTCAATCATCTATCTTCAATTGTGTTGTGAAAAAATGACCTTTATGCGGCATGAATTGAACATCTCAAATTTCTTCAGAACCAGCGTGGTAAATAATGTAGAAAATAACCAGTCATACATGTATATTATGCTGAAGCCATTGGGAGGACATCATACATGTATATTATGATTATACGAGGAGACCATCTTGTTAATTTCTCACGAAAGAAGATTTCTGTATGCCATACTTTACAATAAATTTTTATAGGTATGGCTTGTATGTGTTTTCTGAATTTACGAATGTGTGATACCATCTTGCATTTGTGGTCAATAGAGAAAGAGAACTTGTGTTGTCATTGTATCATGGACGTGAGAGTTGCAACTTACTTTTGATGTCTTGATTCGACAAACTTTGCATGGCTATGAGGAATAGAACTACCCTCTTTGTAGTAGCCGATTAGACCATATGTGCACAAAATGTTAATATTCCTTCCTTCTCCTAGTTTTGAAGAGGAACCTTCTAAATGTAGGAGGGTTTTAGACTCAAGCTTTGGATTCTTGATCTTTTGGTTGCCGTATTCATTTGTTTTTAAACCATTGAATTGGCCATACTAAATCAAGTGCTTTGGATTTTACATAGGATTATGTAGAAAAGTTATGAACCATGTAGAAAATTAATGGGGAATTGGGATGACATTCCAAAGATAATGTTGGATTCGTGTCCACTCTACGTTGTCATGGGCATTCCTTAAAGATTCATGAGGTGGAATGACCTCCGATTAATCTCTTTTCCACTCTAGAATGCTAGAATGGCTTCAATGTGCAAGAATACTTTGCATTCATGCAAGATATAAAATAACTTATAAATCAACACCATGCAAGGGACACTTCATATTTTACTTTTTTGAAAACGTTTGTATTATTTTATTTACAAGACAAGATCATAAAAGTACAAATTAGAGTAGCAAATTATTTGGGAACCATCCGCCATGTTTAAACCAAAGAATACCATCGTCCAAAGGTTTCTCTACGGTGCAATTTAGAAAGTCCTTCTACAAATAGTTGTAACGGGCTTGCTAAGGCTGGCCTCTCGGGAGGCTTTTAGGATCCCGTCCCTTTCTCGAGATCCACATAGTCCAACCACCAATAACAATCATGGTCGGCCGGTTGTTTGCCAAAATCGCTAGTCGGGCATTATTGAGCAACAGCTTGACCAAAGGGCGTAACAGATATCGCGATCTCTCTCACACAAGCTGTGGTTCGCACCCCAAGATTCAACCATTGATCATATCTTCACATTGAGGACTTTTGGTTGAGGATAGCGTAAACCGGCTTACGGACCCGTATTGTTGCTTTGTTGACTTTTGCGAATGCTTTTGACACCGCGGCCTCTGAAAAAGTTATGGGAAAGATTGCGTAAAATAGAGGTTCCCGTGGATATGCAAAATGCAAAATACAAGTTGTAATGAGAGTTGTACAGCCGTGCGATGACGACAACCATTCACTAGCGTATTGGGGTCCGCTGGATGTCCTCTTTCCCCAACATTGTTTGTTCAGACATTGACCGGGCTTGGAACATCGCTCATGGACGATGGGGTGGCGGGACCCAACTTTTGCATCAGACATCAGACAACTCATCTATGCGATGATGTTGACCTCTTTAGCTCACACCCGCAGGGATATGCGCCTCACTTAGATGCTCGATACATTCGCCAGCCAATGCACATGAACGCAATGACCGCCAAGACCAAGGTGGTCCTAATCTCATCCTCATCCTTTCCAAGGCCCCTTCATTCACTTATCGAGGGCAACAAGTGGAGGTGACATCCACCTACAAGTATCCGGGAGGGAGTTTCCTTCTACACTATGTTTGGGACACTTCCATAAGATTTGCGTAGCAAAGAAAGTGAAAGCACTCTCTATGCAATGCAGTAACAATAACCACAGAAAAGTAACTATACGATTGGGGGGCATCGCACACCGTTCGTGGTATTGGTAGAGCCCGCTTTTTGTACGGGAGTTGAAGTCCGGGGCCCAGTGGGTGTCCCTTCTTTACTGGACGACTTTAGAAACGTCGCGTAAGGCCTTTTAGCACGGGCACTCCTGAGTGAAATCCACGGTCCCATATCAAATTTTGCCGGTGTGGAGACAGGGTTTCACCACCACAGCGAAGCGGCCCTTGATAGACACATCGCCTATTTCCGGGTGGTAAATATGGATGATGATCGCCACCGCGACTTGGCTTATGCAAGGCAATGGGACCACAATGACTCAAGAATTGTTGGAAGGATAAAAGAGTGCAAAGGCTAACTAGATGGAATGTCCAGAGCACATGCATCCGGTAGAAAAACGAGGCGGATCGCGGATACCGAGATGTTACCTTGATGCTTGTTTCTCCAAAGAAGCTTTTGGGATTCCGTGGCTCGAGCAAGTCAAAATAAAGATTACAAAGCGCCACATAAATCCCACATTAGAACGAGGCCGCACAGCCGCTACCCACGCTCATATCGCCCATGAAAAAGCGCTGGCATATCGCCTCCATTCGCGACAGTGCCCACCATCTTCGGATTGAGACAGTCGATGGATTGGGAGCCACGCCGATAGGGTTTGTCGCTGCCGCCGACGGGAGTCGCTTGAGGATGAGTGTCACACTTTCCAGAGTTGCCCGAAGATATGATCGATTCTCGACACGCTTATGCTCGGGCTTGATTAGACCGATGAGCCGCTACACATGATACCGGGCACGACTTCGGGCGCCACTTTGGATCATACATTCAGGAAGTAATCGGACTTGAGGGCTCGATATGCCCCTACCAACCATTTAATTGATGTCGGCCCGCCTTATTGTCACACGGTTTTTCCCCGAAAACCCTTCGTGGCGGGGTTTTTAATCCCGCAAGAATGTGATCGCTTTTTTGTATTGGGTCCCATAGGCCATTGGTCTCCTCCGGGGACTATAAAAACAATTCTATTCTATTCTATTCTATTCCCATTCTATTCTATTCTATTCTATTCTATTCTATTCTTTTTTTACACACTTGATATTGACATATTTATACGGAGGTGGTTGGAGCTCCTTAAATTTTATATATATATATATATATATATATATATATATATATATATATATATATATATATATATATATATATATATATATATATATATATATATATATATATATATAAGCCGGAGACTACCGAACACATGAGTCGGATATAACACCCATGTAGCTTATGTCGCTGCACATGCTCAAAATACTAGAGCCGTATACCCTTTAATGCTATGGTTGCTCTAAATACAATGGCACCACGGTACTAATGTGCATGGGTGGGAACCTCCCCAAAGATAGATAGGGTTGCCTAAAATACTATGGCACCATCTGGTAGTATGGTATTTTTGAATTTTCACATCATGTTGCTACATGGTTCCTATGGCTTGGTCATGCATTTGATGGCTTCATCATACTAGTCATGATGAGTAGGTTGACCCTTGGCATAATTGGGCAAAGGTCTAAAATTGAATGCCTATTTGGTCTCTCACAAAGGCTAGTTATGAAAAAAATACGTATGAATGGAAATCGAGGCTAGGGCAAAACGTATATGCTATATATGAAAACATGGCTTAATGCCATAGTGTGTAGTATGTCTACAAGGAAGTATAACCTGCGACAAAATAACAGATATAAACCCATGCACATGATGACATTGTTCATGTATATTTTGTGTTACAAATGGGGGCAAATTAAACCTTTGGAAGTGTAAAGGTCTTTTGCAGATATCATGTTAGGGTTTCAACTCCCTTTTACCGTGATATTTATGGATGGCGCTTTGAACTACCGCCCTAAAATGGTCGAGACAGACGATCGCATGACAGAGCGGAAGAAATACGAAATGGGGTCATCCCTTGCCAAAAATAGGTCGGTCGGACTTTGTGGGAAGCCAAAAAAGAGCGCAGACGCGTTCGCTTTTGGTTGAAACATAGAAGCTTGCTTGCAAATCCGAATTTGATGTGTCTGAAGTAAGGCTGGTTTGTTACAAAATCCATTTGTTCTCTGATATTTTATACAAGCAAGGAATCGGGTCAGCTTTTTCCGTCGGTCGCTATGGTATGTCCGGCGCTTACTTTTGATTTGGCTTATGCAAGCCTTAAATGCATTTTTGGATATGCCATCTTTCGGATTTTGGAGAACTAACTCCTCATGAGCTTAATCAAGATCTTGCTTCATGATCCGGTTTCAACTAAAAATGGAAGCCATGTATTTTATTGAAGGTGAAATCGGCCGAAATGTTCTAAGGAGCCATTACTATCGATTTGCTTTTGTGTTGGAGCTTTTACCGAGATTCTTTACTCGCATAAATAGATAAGGTGGAAATCATGGTCAAGCATCACATACCATGACAAACTTCGGGTTTATATGCATCATACGATTTTGCTTTAGGTCACGATCCGTCTACAACAATGCCGGATCTTTATGCGCTTATAGAAAGATGAAACTAACAGTATTTCAGACCGCTTCTATATAAAACTTTATTTTATTCCTTTAAACCGAGTTTACAATAGCCTTGGATGCAAGCAGTCAAATACTTGGTTCAGCTTGTTCATCATCAGATTTTTTAGGCATTCAAAATTGATGCATGTTGTGAGGTTTTCAAGTTGTAAAACAAAGATTATAACCGGTTTTTTGCCTTTATTTTTCAGCTTTGTTTCAAGGCATATACCAAAGATATAGATATGTCAGCAATTACCAAGACTATGGACTCTCCATGTCACCTAGAACATGGCTAGAAGTTATTGAGATATAAGGATAAAAAAACGGTCCAAGAATGCCAACTTGCGTACCGATAATATGGCGACACACTTTAAAGGTCCGAGTCAATATTTTTTATCATTTGAACCAGCCTTTGCTAGTATGAAGGCTTTTGCTATTTGCCTTTGGCCGCATATATGAGCCTATTCAGGTATCTTGGTGCATTAGTGCATTCATATGGTCATGCAAAATTGTACTTGTGATACAAAGAGGAATGCATAAGCAATATGTGTTTTCTTTATTGAGTTTCTAGGCTTAGGCTGGTTAGAAATTATTACAAGCTTGATGCACCAGGTCTATATATCCTGGAGTGCATAACTTATAAATTTGATTAATGTATGGCAAATCCTACCGCAACTATTTGGATTTGGATAATTCTCAAGTTATAATTCCATTTCTCTTTCTTGTTAGTGTTTTCCCTAGTGGCAAAAAGGATACAATTGGTGATCGATGATAAACCGAGAGACCCAATGTACCTTTTGGCCCGTCTGCATCACCGGATTACCGCTAACGTTTGCATGATTAATTGCTCGCAGTACAGGTTCTCTCCTCCAATTGTCTCTTTTTGCTACCGGGTTAGGCGTTAACATGGAAGGTTGTGGAAGTACGAAAAAATGTAAATCAGATGCTATATCGCTTTACAAGTTAATGTTTAAACTATACACTTTCAAGATAAGTCTACTTTGCAATTTGTTCTCTACTTTGTAATTTATGCTTTAGAATTTGTCTCAACTACTTTTCATTAAGGATGATAGTTTTGGGGCTTGAGAATCAGCCCTCGACTAAATATCCCTAAATGTTAATTGTTGAGTTTTTACTTAAGAATTGCTTATAATGCTTTTCATTAAGGACACATAGTTTTGGGGCTTGAGAAATCAGCCCTCTACTAGGTAGCCTGAATGTGAAAGTAAGTATTCTTGTTGGACTCATTTGGTTTAGGGCCTGGGTAGTGCCAGGACAGAATTTCTCTAGCTTCGGTTAAGTGACCAAGTTAGGAGTATGGACTTGGCTAGATTAGACCCTAGGCAAAGGAAAGTATGTATATATATATATATATATATATATATATATATATATATATATATATATATATATATACAAGTTTTTGTACTATCAATGGATTTATGAACTATGGTTCACGGATATCTTGGAGCAAAATCCAAGCTTAAACAGATCAATATCTAAAGTTGAGTGTCAAGAATTAAGTAAGAAATTGTAGTTTGATATTGCAATATCAATTGCACAACTATATTGAACCAAGAAAATGAACTTGACATTGCAATTGCACAACTACGTTGAACAAAAACTAGAACAACATGTGCATTATCGATTAAAAATCTTTAGGAAGAAAACAATGGATATGTTAATAAGAAAAAAATGAACATGTAAGATACCTACAATATCACACCGGGCGGCGTTTACCAATTCAACTATAGGCCCGGGGGAGAGAGATGTGATGAAGCAAAAGCGAGACACGGGTCTGATCTTAGGGCCCTCACATTTTAAGGACTAATTAAGGGTCTTAAAGGCCATTCTTTGTACCTTTGTTTGGGGTTTTAGTTTATGCAAGCATATAGTGAGAAAATTTTAAATTTCAAACACATGATGCACCAATAACACTATCATGCAAAATCTATTTGTTAGCTCTAAACTAGTCCCTAATCACGGGAAATCCATTCTTAGCTTGGCGAACTCATGCAACATTGTTAAGGTCAGAACATAGTTGTATTAGTACAAACTAGATATTTAAAGTTAAACCCACAGCACAATCTAGAGGGCAAAAGGTTTGAACCTGTTTTTTGTTTTCTTAGATAACAAAACAACAAATATGCAAGCACACCTTGGGGGACCCGAGAGCAACCCTCCATGTGACCTTACATGCCTATTTTATCAACGGCATATTTGCATAAAATAAAAATCTAAGGGGAGTTTGTAGATTAAAAACAAAAAATGTCCTTGAAGTCTTGGGGCAACGTTTTGGCCAATTTGGAAATGTTGAATTTCAACGGTTGGAGGCCATGTTTTGCATTTTGTCCTTAATATCCGATGATGTACCTCAAGATGCATTTCCATTTAGCCTTTAGATTGTCTTTGCAAATTTCTTATAGTCGAAATGAAAGAATGGCCCTAGAAATGAAAGAATGGCCCCGAAGGCGACCTAAAGTAGTCAAGATGCTAAAACCAAAACGCTAAGATCTTGTCATCAATTTTGAGATCGATAAGACAACGACACATCCATTTTGCTCAAAAACATCAAATGCAAATGTCTCTCGAAAATAAAAATATTTATACCAACAAATTGTAAGGTTGTCTAAAAGATCATACACGTGCTATCCAAATAAAGACATTTGAAAATGCAAATGCTTTCTCGTAGTTTAAGCTTGCAAACAACAAATCCAAATAAAAATAATAATGTTGAACTTTGGTATTGTTCCATAATTACTTCCACAAAATTTATGACAAGAATGCGAGACACAAAACATGTTATGGAATAGCATCTTATCTCGCAAAAGTCGCCCAATACCGCAGTTCCTCAAATGGTCCTTTTCAAGAAGAACTATCCATCATTCTAGTTGCTTCTTTTTGCTGATGTTGTGCTTGTTCCCCATATGCACCAAAATTATAACGATTTATATTCTTCTCTCACAAACTGAAGCAAAGCATGAGATGGTTTTTCCTTTGAGATCTTGCATTTTAAAGACACTCAAGGCAATGCCTCTAGCTCCAACCGCATGTGTCATGAATCCCTTCTTCGGTGGCACTATCTTCCTCGAGGGCGCACTAATTCAGTGAAGCTATCGTGCTCAAGAGCTACTAATACGATAGGTCTTCTATGGCATCGTCTACAGATAAGGACATTTTGTTTGGTATTTTGAATTGGAAAGGCAAAGGTAAATAAGAGAACAAACAACATGTGCATTTACACCGATTTGCAAAAGATGCTTAGACCAAGAAAATATAGGAAGCACGTTGAACTGTCCTTATGTAAAGAGCATCTATAAAATATTCATCAATGCAAGTTAAATCCTGAGACGCTACATGCATGCACATGCCGCTAACATTCACCATAAGAAATTCTACTGATATATTCTATTTCTAACCACTCCAAGCACAAGCATAACCTTGCATGTTACCTAGAATTCTTCACAATTGTTCCTTAATAAGAGGACAAAGAAAGATTCAACCAACATAGAAAACACTACCGTAAAAAGCAAAAACACTAGAACAACAAACTAAATTTTTACCCGAGCATCCGCACTTTGATTTTGCTCGAACAACTCAATATCCTCTATTAAAACTTAAGGTGGTGATTACAGATGAGAGCTTTGATTAGGGCCAATCGCTTTGGGTGAGGCAAGCCATCTCCCTTGCTTCGAGAAACTTCGCTACTAGTTACAACGCCATAATGATGGAATTTAGAAAAATGGCTTCGTTCCGATTTGAAGGGAAAAGACACGAATAGAACATGAAGGAATAATTGAGCAAAGACCTTACACCTAGTTATGAATAATGCTATTTGTATTAACATCCGAGCTAAAAGTATTTCTTACTATCAACAAAGATTCTCTCGCTCCATGTTTGCTTGGCTTTGCAATGATGATATAGACAACTACTGACTTGAAATTGGCGTTGATCCGCAAAAATACATGAGGGCCCCAAGAACTCTCATCCAATCTAGCAAAACTCTTTCAAAGGTATGGCCGCTCAAGGCCGTGTAAATTTGTATGAAGTAAAGACACCCCCGTGAAACAAACATAACATCCAGTGATGGGAACTCCACTACCGCTCAAAAAGCAAGGCAAGGCAAGAGGGCCCTAAATCTCCGTGATCAAGCACACACTCTACAATGCGACATGCCTTGTTGAAGCTAAATTCTCATGTAGCCTTCCAATAGCCCTTATAGTGCAAATTGAACTAGACAAATCGGCATTCCTCATATGGCATGACCCGCTTAATAGTTTCTTCTTGCACATTCTACATCAATTCTCAGAATTCTTCTTGAACTACTAAGTAAACACATAAACGAAACTACTATGCCAATAATGAGTAATTAAAGCACATTAAGAGTGCTCACACCGGACACACTAAGATAACCCCCTCGAAGCTTGATGTTATATATATGCAGATGGCTTATGCTAGAACCCATTGTGCCATAAATCAAAGAAAAAACATCTAACATGGAAGGACTCACCAAGACAAAGCACTAGAAGTGGAACTAAACGAACTGGGCAAAACAAAATGTCCTAATATCATGTTAACTCATGGCTTATGTTACATATTTGATTAGATACCATTAGAGAAGCATCCCTTAAAAATTATATTTGTTGCCGATGAAGATAGAAGTAAACTATATCCTTTTCCTCAGATTCTAGATGTGAACAACATGAATTACTCATCTTTTTAAACGTAAATAGCAAGGCCAACCAATTAGTCTCACCAATGGGGCGCTTATCTCTCGCTAAGAAGACCCTATATATTTTATAGCAAGAGTTTTCTCGTAACATGCGCCGCTTTACATAAGAACTTGGAGCAAACTATGACTAGATAAATTTAGTGAATGAAATACATGAATACCGCTTTGAAGAACAATTAATCAAACGCAACTTCCGGCTTTCATCAGATCCTTAAAAGACCATGGTTAAGACCACATGAGCACCTAACCCTTAATTGAATATAAGCAACAAGCAACGCTTACATAAGAACTTGGAGCAAAATATGATTAGATAAATTTAGTGAATGAAATACATGAATACCACTTTGAAGAACAATTAATCAAACGCAACTTCCGACTTTTACTATATCAAAGAAAGACCACGGTTAAGACCACATGCACACCTAACCCTTAATTGAATATAAGCAAGGAGCAGAAATCGCTTCTCTAAGCACGGGCATAGGTAAGACATTTTACCCGAGCTCTTCTTTGAGCCTCAACATAAAGACATTCTTCAATGCAATATGTGGCGTGCCAAGTCTAAAAGCGGACATATAGACTAGGATGCAAATTATAGAAAGGGAGTTCCCTCGAAATTGTGCACCTACATGCGGCAAATAGCCTCGGTTACCCCTGCTACCAATCACCATATAATGCCAACAATTTGCACACATATCCGTGAGTTACAATGCGATGCAATAACTTTCCCTCGGTGCACCATCTATGTGCCAACATTTTGCATATATATAGCTTAATATCTTACAATGTAAAGCAAATGCATGCATTTATCCCGGCCAAGCCGAAAGGCAAATGCACATACACCTAAAACATAAAGCAAAAGGTGCACCCATTTATGAGCGTTTGCATTTGCCTAAAGAGCATCACTTACCTCCTTCCTGTTATTTCTCGAGCAAACTTTATAATCATAAAATTCCATGATATTACATCCCTATCAAAACACCGCAAGCATAGGAATGCCAAGATGATTTGCCGCCTTACATGTGTTACTTTAAAGAGTGAAGAGCATGCAAAAATCTGCTAATGATTGTTTAAAGCTCCAGCTAGAGATGCATATATAATTTAGAAAAACGTATCACGTAGATTGCACCCATTTCAGTAATGTGCAACCGCATGTAGAGCGAGTGGTCCGCAAAAACTAAGAAAGACAATAAGTAACTTTAGTAAATAATCAAGAGGCAAGCAAGACAATATGTTCAAGATGCAATAGATCAACCTACAATGTTAAAATTTTGCATCCCTTGCTGCCATTGCCTTTAATCACATCAGCTATATTTGCAGGAAGTTTGGTGAGTAGTGGCATGTCCTCCATAGAGGTTTCTCATTATGCCGTGTTTTAACCCATTTATACTAAGCATTTGGAAAATGTACGCCTAACATCATTTGTGGACATTCCAATGACCTTTCAATACATGTTCTTCCACGGAGAATAGAGCTTTCATTTAGAAATTATGGCCATATTTCTACACCGACAATAAAACTGTGGCAGCAAAGACATTGCCTGATTTGGCACTGTTTTGGCCCATTTATGCTAGGAATTTGGAAAATGGATGCCTAGCATCAATTATGCATCTTCCAGTGACCTTTCCAACGGATATTCTTGCGTGAAAACAGAGCTTTAATTTGGGAGTTATGGCCATATTTCTAGCTGAGTCTAAATTTGTGGCAAACAAACATAAACAAGAAACCAAGCATTTGATTGCCATGTGGCAAAGACTAGTGCAGCTAGGGCCTATCATTCTTCATATCTGATCTTTGTATCACACTAGAAGCTTGTTCAATCTAGATCTTACCCCGGCAAATTGGCAAGAGCCGCAAATTTGCAACAATCTACACGCCTTCTAAGATGTGAAAGCTCCAGTTCAAACCCAACCGAATTTTGACATCGGCCCTATAAGCATACATTGAATAAATCAACTCAAATACCAAACACCATGACCCCCAGCATTGCCATAACATATTCCAGCTTTGGCAAGAGTGATGGCGATACGGCAAGGCATGAGGACAAAGACCGGTCAAGGCCGCCATCATCGACTATTAAACCGACAGAGCGACTTGATGGGCAACCCGGTCCCAAGCTCCAATGCAAATCCACCATACGCCTTTAAGGCGAGAAACCCCCCGGAATCAATGATCAAAAAAAAAATGGCACAAGAAAACATTGAGCCACGGTGGTCTTGCTTCATCCAGGCGCAAATGCATTCGCTAGTGCCCTAAGCGATGCAGCGATCCAAGCTTAGCAGATATAGATCCGCTAGAATGGATGTCCGCTCATAGAGTTTTAGAGCCCTCGGCTATGAAGACAATCGCCGAGAACAATGCGGCTCCATTGCCGATTCAATAAGAAAAGGATGAGAAAAAACCTAAACAATACAACACCAAGCTTTTGCCAAACCGATGGCTTTCACTCGAGACAAAGCCGCAAAGAAACCAATTCGCAAGAACTATAAGAACCCTAATCGTGAAAACAAAGTGGAGGTAGTAAGGATAATCCCGGGAAGGCTTTTTGGCCTTCCCTCTTTAAACTTGCCACCTAAGAATGTAATTAATGATGCTTTAATTCTTTGCCGGTATACCTCACCCCATATTAAATGTAATACAATTTCCTTACACAATTTCCTTGCACATCAATATTTAATTTAATAAATATTAAATATAAATTGCCCTAATTTCAACGATGGGCCAGTCGGATAAAAATGCCCCAATTGAATCCCTAGATCTAAACTGGCCACATCAAAAGCCCCAAATAAAAGGGGCTACTTGGGGTTGATTGAAGTGTCACCATTTAGGCCGATCCATCTCGAGATGGACCGATCGAGATGAAGTTCATTATAGCAACTTCCTTGCACCTTCCCTTAACCTTAAAATCAAGGGCCCGCGATTTCTCGCGTGCGGGTCGGCGGCTTGAGGGATGGGGTGCATGCCCCATGCATGCCCCATGCATGCCCCCATCAAATCCAATGGCTATTGTGGCCACACCTCAAAAATCGGACTGACCGAATAATCTCTACCTACTTTCACCCCCATAGGACCCATAATATAATTGTATATATAAATAGATATATATATATATATATATATATATATATATATATATATATATATATATATATATATATATATATATATATATATATATATATATATATATATATATATATATATATATATATATATATATATATATATATATATATATATATATATATATTATATATAGTACTATGAGGGGAGTCACAACCGAATGTACATACGTAAGATTCCATCAGATTTTGAAAACTTTCTTTATAACTTCACCAACTTTTATAAAGCTTCGCAAACTTCATGAAAATCCATTGACATTTCATAAAGATGAACGTGGTTTGCTTTCTAGAAATATCTATATTCCCAAATTCAAAGAACACATGCAATTTAAAACTTAATAAGCATGTCTACCATATAGAGGTGATAAGAGCATTTTCAAAAATGCATATACATATAAAAAAAATGCAAATTAAAGACACCACCATAACCATATGGAAAAGTCGCCTCTAAGTGATATGCAAAGCTATATTGAATTTTGGAGTTCTGGATTATGTGACAAAATGTTAATGACATATTAACATAGACCCAAAAGGCTTATTGAGTTCATGTAAGAATGTATGCGTCCAACATACCTTGGCATAAAGTTCAATATATGGCAGGAACTCAGGATCTTCAAGCAAGCATTCATCTATAGGAAACTGAAGCAAGTTCTTTTTTTCTCTTTGTAGGAGCTCAGTGCAAAATTAACGCACTGGAAAAATATGCAAAAGAAGCAAACTTTGAAATATTTTAAGGTTGTTGTTATGAAATGTCTTCAAGTAACCAGGATCTTGAATGCTATATAGACTAACAAACACAAAATATATATTATCAAATCTTAAAGATTGTGTTATCCATAGCCCTTGAAAAAAAGGGTCATAGCTAGGTGTTCTAAGATATAACATATAGCTAGAATCTGGCTTTGTTCAACTTTGGCAAAATTTGAACCAAATTAAAGGCGACAATAAGGGAGGAAGTTGTCATTGCATGGTTTTAGTGTTTGAGTCTGAAAGTTCACCTATAATGCAATATAAATCTATGAAAGTTCACCTAGAATGAAATTCTTTCTGGATGGGGCCGATTCCACCATTTAGAGAAAGTTCTTTGAAGTCCTTTTCAAAGTGAAGGGTTAGGATGTGAGTCAGCACGTTGAAATCAAGAAAGACGAGACATTAAATGTTGAATCAAATTATGGCCCGCCATCACATGCTTCCACAGTTTCCACGCCATCAAATGACTCGGTTTAAGGCAACATGTCTCATTTTGTTCCTAATTTTTCTCAAACAAACAACATATATGCCCTATCTTATTTTCCTTTTTATCTCGTTAATGCATCACAAACAACATACATGCCCTACCTTATTTTCCTTTTTATCTCGTTAATGCAACACGATACTCTTGGATTAAACTCTAGAGATTCGTTCCAAACACTACAATCCAATGAATCTACACTACAATCTAATGAATCTATGCTTGAAATATTAATTCAATTTACTGGTACAACAAATTACCGAATCTATTAGTTTGACTATGTAGTTAACCATCAGAATCCAAAATGCTTATTGAATTGAACCCATAATTGAAACCTTCATACTCAACAGAAGGAATGCTTTTTAAAGACCAAGTTTTGCCACCATTGTTTGTTTCTAGGAGCGCCTAGTTCCTAACAAAAAAACTGCAACAAAGAGCGCATTTCACATGAAATAAAAAAATACACCTTTGAACTAAGTTGAAAATGTTTTCCCATCAATTGAAGCTTTTAAAAAAGCAGGAATGCTAGTCGTCAGCACAAATTTGGTCGATTTCAAAAAAGACCAACAACAAACTCAATGCAGCACAACAACATAATAACTGGAGCAGATTTCACACTGTAAACCAAATATCCCAATGATTTCTTTGAACTTGTATACAATAAATACAACATGCCAAAGTGTTGCATGCTAATAATCGGCTGCTAATATCTTCTGCCCGGATACAAACAGGGAAATGGAATGCGATCCAGTTTCTAGCACACAGGCATCTACTGCCTAACCCCATTAGCCTGCACCAGAACCAAGACATAAGGTTATGGCAAATCACAAATCTTTGCACCTATTTGAGAACGAGAGACATACTAAAGAAAGAAAAAGACAGTTGTTTGAATGCAAAACCTGCTTCATATCAAGAGACTAATTTCAGTTACGTACACTACATCCAAGTACACCCAGGCCCGTACTAACTAAATTCAAGTCAATTTTGATCTCTCAAACAACTTCACTGTGAATAAATACTTATATAGTGGACATTTTGAGTTGATAATAGGAAATTTTGTTCCGTGAACATACGCTGCAGAGCAAGTCACAATTGTTACATAATATATGGCCACATCAAAGTGCAATTGGATCAAACACTGTCTCATGCGGTAAAAATGTGCAACACTTTTACCATCACATAGAACCGGAGAACTTATACACACATTTGCAACTTACCTATGAAGATCAGTACCACATAGTTCTGACTTACCATTGTCCTAAGTTCAAGTAATCTAAGAAGACATCACATTTGGCTACAAATTCCCCAAGCAAGGAGATATATGTTTTGATTTATTTTAAAAACAGCTGCAAGGGTGCTGAATCAAACCGGACATCTGAGGGGGAAAACTCGTTAACAAAAACCCCACTTTCGACAAAAATGCATTCCATAAGCTGCCTTTTACCATCTTGCTAGTACAAACAATAATCTGGATGCTAATAACAAATGGCCATTACTATAACCGAAAGGACAGAATAGCATGCAATAACACTTATCCACCTAGCAAGACCTGTATGATTAACACAGATAGAATTGCCTCTTGCAACACATGGTATAGCTTCCATAGCCAAAAGAAAAGGGAAACTCAATGCGTATTTTAAGTGCCTATTATATGGCCTGAGCTTCCATACCCTTAGGATCCACATCCCTCTTAAGGAACATGATTAGTATAACTCCCTCAAATGTAGATAATATCACCTTGTAGAGCTCATGTCTTTTAAATCCAACAACCAACATCGCCTGTAATTTTGAAAAAATGTGCTCCAATCAATAAGTTGGGATTTCGGAAAATCTCCTACAAAATCTTATTTCAGAATGCTTTTAAGTAAAAGGGGGAAATAACCTTCCATGGGCTTCTGTTGCCAAGGAAGAGCCACTACGGCACATTAACAAGCTTAAAAGTGGGCAGTCAAGAACATATGCCATTAGAAGTGAGATTTAGTGCATCTGCTATCAGAGCACGAATTTAAAAACATACTCCTCAAAATCGATGCTAAAATGGTTGCACCAACATAAATTTTCATTAAAAAGCCGGTGAGCACTTGCCTGGCAACAACAAAGGGTGGTATATTACTTGAAGCACATAACAATCCTGTGCAAATTCTATGAGCCTACAAGACAATAAGGGGCAGAACAGGAAGATGGGGCTAACCAAGAAGTATGAACCATATTCCAATATGTTCAGATCTGTCAAAATACAGAGGACAAATCAAAGTTAATAATAGAGCAGATAAAAGTACAAAAAAAGCAGGAAAGATAAGATAGAATCGATTGTTTAAAGAATGTCTTACTTGGTTTCGATTGTTTAAAGAATGTCTTACTTGGTCGAAACCACTGGCTATCTCCAGTGTACAGGGCATAACATGCAAGAAAGAGGAAAAGCATGTTATGGTTTCTCAAATCCCTGGCTGCAACAGCAGGGAATACAGTCCTTTGCAACATCATATGTATGTACAGCACAAAATCCTGGAAATCATAATGTTCATCTGGGAAAGCAGAGTAATCACATAAGGATAATGCATTGCAGAGAGCTCACCTGTGTAAATCACAGCGATGTAATAGCGTTCTACTCCCACAATAGCCTATACGAGTTAAAACAGGGATTCCTGGGCTGAGAGATCAACAAGGCATAGGGAAACGTAAGGGCTCAAAATATCTTCTATTTTGCAAGATGGTCTGCCATGGCACAGTCTGCCATGGACCTTCCCTGCAATATCTGGGGCAGTACCATGCACTGCTTACATAAGCGCTAGACCATTCTCCCCAATATTTCCACTGACAAAGTAAGGGTATCAGCTGATAGTACGCCTTTTCTTTAACAATCCCGTCCAAAATAAGTATTAGATGCCAGAATTTACCTAGAAGTCAAAGCGAGGCCACCGATAAGGCCAGCACATAGATCACTGATGATATCTCCATATAAGTTGGGCATAACCAACACCTTATACACAATATCTGGATATCTTTCAGCAACTTCTCGATAATACTGTAATGCAGTCGAGCATGATGAGAATGCCTCAAAATGACTTAGCAGGAATGGCCAAAACCAAAAGAGAGTACCATGTCAAAATGAAGATACCTTCAAAAAAAGTCCATCTGTTTTCTTCGTGATGTTTGCCTTGTGAATGGCTGATACACGCTTTCTACCATTCACCGTTGCATAATGAAAAGCATACTCCGCCACTCTAACCCTTGCCTGCCTCGTGATCACGCCCTTAACCACCTATACATGTGATTAAAATGAAGGCTAATTATCTTCCACGAAGGCTCTACTTGGAATTGCCAAAGTGTGGCAAAATTAATTTCAAATCAACACAAACTACACCTATGTCAGTAATGCTTACTTGATGTTCCAAACCGCCGTACTCTCGTTCTGTGTTTTCGCAAATAGTGATAAGATCTACATTCCCATACTTCGTCTTACAGCCAGGAATACTGAGGCATGGCCTTACATTTGCATACAACCCTAGTTCCCTTCTCAGTGTAAGGGTTAGACACAGTCGACAAAGCGGCATCCAACTCAAATATGACAGGAATAATGCGAAAAGCATCCGTAGGCACATGCGAATCCTCATTATGCAAGCATCGATCTCGATCGGCCAAAGAGTGCATATGCCATCGCAAAACAGCGCAAACAAAACAAAGCTTGGCCGATTAAAAAACGTCCCAGATCCGCCGAGAATGGAGGAAAGCCAATGCCAATGTTGCACTGCCAAGTTTCGTAGTTCGTAAGTCTATCTTTCCTTTTTTTTTTAGCGTGTTTCAAGCACAATTAATTTCCTTGCCACCTCACAATATAGGCAATTAAAATCTTGCCACCTCAGAACTAAGCATTTAATGCATTTAAGTATCATTTAATTTCAACGACTTCTGACCAACGGCAGAGATTAAACCCCTAAATCCAACGGCCTACATCCAAAGCCCCAAATAAAAAGGCTTTCAATCTTGGCCGTTGATCTTGCATGTTCGACGGCCAGGGTGGGGACACCTCAATCTTTATACCCAAGGGGGGTGCTTGGGGTGGTTTGGCATGTTTTCATCTCAACCCTTGATCTCAAAAAATGGACGGCTGCGGCGGCGACACCAAAATCTCTACTTATAAGGGGGGTGCTTATATAATTGTATATATATAACTGATATATATTGTACACCATGGTAAAGAATCAAATTTTTGTTCCATTAACATTCAACAAGTGTTGAAGACAAATTATATAATACAAGAAATTTATCGCGGCGGCCAAGGCTATGGATATTGCTAGCATTCATATTTATGGTGACTCACAATTGATTTGTAGACAAGTTTCAGGAGATTATCAAACAAAAAATGCAGATATGGAGCTCCTAAAAAACCAAGTAATGGGAGTACTCTCGAGTTTTGCTTCATGGGAAATCACTCACATACCAAGAGAGAAAAATGTGGAAGCTGATGCCTTATGTAGAGAAACTCTCATGTCACATTTAACTGAAGGAGCCATTCCAGAAGAAGATCTTGATGCTAGTGAGGTAAAAGCACTTTGTCATATCCTAACCATCAATGCATCAGAAGAAAAGAGTACTGAAGAGATTACAATCACAAAAAATGGTAAGACTAGAACCCTGTTTGTTGGAGATTTGATTGAATACCAGAATAGGGAAGGATCTCTTTGCCTGGGATTATTCTGAGCTCACTGGTATCAAAGCTGAGGTATGCCAATTTGAAATCAAAATTAAAGAAGGATGTAAGCTGCTTTTTCAAAAACGGAAGAATTAATGCTTCATTGATGGGATTAATCAAGGATGAGTTGGATAAAATGTTAGATGCAAAAGTTATTATTGAAATCATTAATCCGTAATGGGTATCTTGCATTGTACCCAGAGAAAAAAAAAGAGTAGTGCCTTAAGAATCAGCATTGATTATCGAGATCTCAACAAAGCCACTATCAAAGACTCGCTATCCCTTGCCCTTTTAGAAGAAATCGAGGTATACTCATTTTTGATGGATTTTCGGGGTTTAATCAAATTAGCATTAAGGAAGAAGATCAACCAAAAACCTCGTTTATTACCCCTTGGGGAACTTATGCAATGAAAAGAATGCCTTTTGGATTAATGAATGCACCTGCCACTTTCCAGAGAGCTATGGATGTTATTTTTAGACCTATGTCTCCTCAAGAATTCAGAGTTTACTTGGATGACCTTTGCTTAGGATCCTACCCTACTAATCATTTGGAATTGCTTGCAAAAATATGCTCTTTGTGCGAGACTCGAGTCAACCTCAACCCAAAGAAATGTATTTTTTTTGCATCCAAAGGACAACTTTTGGGGCATGAAGTGTCCAACAATGGTATACAAGTGGCACAAGAAAAGGTTGAAGCCCTCAAAAAACTGGTACCCCCCAAGAATTTGAAGCAGGTCAAAAGTTTTATTGGCATGACTAGTTTTCTTAGGATGTATATTCCTAATTTTGCTCACATTATAAGTCCTATTTCTAAACCCACAAGGATAGGAAGGATTTCTAAATCGAGAGCAAGTATGTCCCCTCGCACATGGTCATCAGATTGCCAAAAGTCTTTTGAGTTACTTATAAAGTCCATTTGTGAGGCTACTCTTTTAAAAAGCCTGATTTGGATATGCCATTTGAAGTTTACATTACTATCACTAAAAAGGCCATAGGTCTAGCTATTCTACAGACAAGCATACCATAGCTTTTGCCAAAGAAACAATGGAGTTCAACTGAAAAAAATACACTAGAATGGAGAAGAGTGCTGCTTGCTGCTTTATGTTCCTCATTGATGTACAAGGTCACCTACTATTGAAGAGTTCTGTTCAAGTTTACATGAAGCAAAATCCAATGGGGTTGTTATTTGGTAAGACTACTTCCAAACAAAAAATTCAGAGGTGGCCTTGTAAGCTACAAACCTTTGATATTTCCATTAAGGAGTTACATCAGGTGAAGAGTCCCAGTCTTTATTTACCTTACATTTTCTTTGATCATGAGGATACAGTAGAGGTTGTTGACTTTGTGGATGCCTTAGCTTATTTGCAGGCAGAAGATGAAAAGCAGAGCCCACAGGATTGGCAGCTACCTATAAAAAATTTCTTACAATTCAAGGAGATGCCCTCAGGACTGACTTCGAGCCAGCAAAGGAGATTTAAAGAAAAATGTAGGCAATTTAAAATGATTAATGATGTTCTATGTAAAGTCAACAGGGGATGGACTATTACCGAGGTGTGTCAATGAAGAAGAATCAAGCCTCGATCATTAGAGAAATGCATGAAGGAGTATGTGGAGGCCATTTTGCTGGAGATACTATCGCCAAGAAAATTCTCGTGTCGCTACTATTGGCCTACCATATTTAAAGATTGTTATACTGCTATAAAATCTTGCCACAAGTGTCAAATATTTGGCAAAAGGATCCTCCTCCCAGCTGCATTAAATCCTATCATTTCTCCAGGGCCCTTCCAAATATAGGGATTGGATTATATTGGCCCTATTAACCCCCCATCTGCAGGACAACATCAGCACATTATTGTAGCTACAGATTTTACTAAGTGGGCGTAGCAATTCCTTTAAGATGTGCCAATGCTATTACAACAGCAAAGTTTTTATATGAGTATATTTGTGCACGGTTTGGTATCCCCCTACAATTGCATTCTGATAGAGGTACCCCTTTTGTGAATGAAGTTATTGCTAATTTGCTGACTATTCTTAAGGTCAAACATACTAAGAGCTCCTCCTACTATCCCCAAGGTAATGGTCAAGCAGAAGCTACTAATAAGGTTTTGAAAAGCATTTTGCAGAAAACAGTCGATGATAATCAAAAGGATTGGCATGCCAAATTAGTGGATGCCCTTTGGGCTTATAGAGTCACTATTAAAGTAGCAACCACTCATACACCCTTCAACCTAGTCTATGGCATTGAGGCTGTGCTTCCAGTAGAGCTTGAGCTCCCATCTCTAAGGTTAGCTCACAAGTTATGTTTACCTTTTGAATATGCCTTACAGGAAAGACTGGACACTCTTCTGCATTTAGAAGAATATAGGATGGAGGCTGAGAATGCCAATCTGCTAAAAAAAGCCAAGGATTTGGCTGCTTTCAAAGCTGCTCACAAAATACGGGGAACCTTCAAGACAGGAGAGTTAGTTCTTAAATGGAATAAATCAAGGGAAGACTCAGCAAGTAAGTTTGAAAATCTTTGGGAAGGTCCCTATGAGGTGCTAGAACCTACAGGCACCAACTCTTATTGGTTAAAGGAATTAACTTCAGGGGTGCCACTTCCAAATCCTATCAACACCATCCATCTGAAAAGGTATCGGGATCAACATATATGCTTGTCCCTTTTTATGCTCTAGAATTTAGATAAGTTAGAGTTGAAGTTAAGACTAGATAGGTTGGATTTTACTTTGTCTTGATTTTAGAATTAATACTTTCATTGAGTTCATGTTTGCAGTTAGGCAGGATGAAGAATGAACTATCAAACTACTCCAAGACAAGAATTTCCACTAATGAATTGCCAAGTGTCATTTGCAGGATCATCCTTTTTCCATCCTCATTCATCTATCTCATTGTGGTCCTACCCTTCATTTAGCCATGTATTCTCCATTTTATTTCCCTAAATGTGCACTCTGCAAATTCAGCTTCACCATCATGGCAGAGTTGCAAAGGTCAAGATTAACTAGTTTGTGTGTTTCCATGACAGGTGCATCCTTTCTCCATCTTTATTCATCTGTCATAAGTGGTCCTGCCATCCATTTAAACTCCTTATTCTTGTTTTCATTCCCAAAAGAAAGCACGCAATTCAGCTTCACCATCATAGCAGAGTTGCATTTTCAAGGATCAGGGAGGCATACATTTTCTTGTTTTGGCGAGATCTCAACTTTTGCACATTCACTTCACCCTCTTACACTCCATTTCCATCACCATCTTACCATATTCACACTCATTCTTACCTTTTTTTTCACACATTTTCTTGTTTTGGCGAGATTCCAACATTTACACACTCACCTCATCTCATACACTCCATTTCCATCACCACCTTATTATATTCACACTCATTCTCACCTTTTTTTCACTCATTCACATCCTCTCACCACCATATTCACCTCTATTCCATCAACACTTGCACTTTACACCCTCTTTCTTCCATCATTCTCATTTAGACACTTTGGTACAAAATTGAAGACCCTTATGGTCGAGGGGACCAGCCATTTTCTTGTTTTTATAGATGTTGCCCCCCAAAGGGCAACATACTAATTGTTGGTTCATATGTTGAAGTTAGGAAGGCTAAGTCAAAGAAGAACTTGGTAGTCAACATTGGTGTGAAGGTCAAAGGATATTTATCTTCAAGGTCAATTCCCATAAGGAATACTTCACTTGAGGTCAAAGGATGCTTATAAGATTTTGGGTAAGAAGATTGAAGATACTTTTGAAGATTGGAAGTTAGAGTTTGGAAGACCCCATGGTAATCTAGAATCTTTTGCCCCCAAACTATTCCCATCTCCATTTCCCTATGCCTTCTCTCATTTTTTGCCTTGATTCCTCAACTCTTCCCTCATCTTATCATAAACTCATTTCTATTTCATATTCCCATCCCATTTTTTGGCCTTTGCCTTTGAAAAATAAATTATGGAATATCAAAACCCTAGGTGAATAATATAGGTATCATTCTAGATACCTAAGGATGCCCTATGCCACGTGGCAAGGCCAGATATGCTCCCAAATTTTTGAAAGGCATCCTCAAAGATCCCTAGAAGATTCCCAAAACCCAAAGGTTGATTTTTCCATTTAAACCATTGAAAATTGATTTTTTAAAAGGCCAGAATCTCGAAATATACTCGAAAGATGCTCGCGAGATTCCCTCCATGAACCCTAAACTTAGAAAAAACCTTCAAATCGACCCGAGGAGGCCTCCTCGGCCGCGCCTTTAAATTCCTCCCTTCCTTCTCTTCCCGCCTCTTAGCTACCCAACAAACCCATAATCAAAGCCTAAGATTCTGGATTCATAAAATTTGAAAATATAATTGGGGTGATCGACACACAACTTTCAAGGCCCGGGCATCAAACCTCAACATTGATACATGCTGAGCATGATCTGAAGACGTTTATGAAGTATCTGAGTGTTCCACAGTTCGATTTGAGAAAATTGGACTGATATTCCTGTTATGATATTATTTTATGACCTCCTGAGATATTTTGATGATTGATTTATGATCCTGGGACCTCTATTCATCTTGTATTACCTTCATATCAATGAAAATTGCCTGCCAAGTGGTTAAAAAGTTGACTGTCATGATCTTTTAGTATTTTTGCCATACAAACATTTTTACAGTAAGACATTCCACCATTTTTTCTTGCATATGACCACTTGTCCTTCTTTTCCCATCATATTTGCACCTGTGTGCACAAAAAGTTAAAAAAAAAAACCATTCCAAACTCAAGATATCATTTTTTGCATTCTGTCTGATACAATTTTAGATTGTTATTCACAAAACAGTGCCAAAAAAATAGTGTTTATGATCCAAAATATGATTTGATTGCATGCCCCTCATCTTTGGGACCTATACTTAACCTCAGTTTTGGAATCTCTCAAAAATTCCCTCTGCAACTCAAGTTACAAAATTCTGAGATCTGTCTGTAGTTTTGACTGGTATTGACCAAAAATTGACCCAACTTTGAGATTGAATATCTTGCAGAATAGAACTCAGACTTGGTCAAGATCTTCTCCCTTGCTTGCCTATAACTTTTCTGTACAAGTCACAATCATTTGACCTTGGAAATCAATCTATCTATGAGTGCTACATCAATTTGAGTGAGGGTTCCATATTCTTGAATTGGGAAAGGTATGAATGCTTGATATTTGAGCTTTTTCTTTGAGAAATTCTTGTGTAGACTGATCACCTTAAGTGATCTGGAGGTTCTAACCCCAACTTGATCATAAACTCAAGTTGGCTTCTTGTGTTTAACTCTCTAGCCAGGTTGAGGGTCAACAGGAACCCACTCGTCGAAGCGCATTTCTGGTGGGAAACCGGCAGGCTGTGCCACCGCGAGGGGCGTTAGCCCTGAGTGGCACCACCACCGGCCAGTTTCCCACCGAAAACCCGCGATGACCGGTGGGTTCCCTCACGTGGCCCACCGTTAGGTGGAAATTTTGTAGACATGCAGTAAGGGAAGAACGGTGAAGAAGGAAACTCCGGTAATCCCCATAGACGTACTCTTTTTTGTTAGTACTTGTTGAAAGTATAAGTTAACTAGATATTTGAACTTGAGCAAACACCGTGCAAATTCTTTGCCCAAGCACACTAGAGAAATTGAGTCAATTAATAACTTTAAATGATCTATGATCTATGCCACAAGTACTTGGTTGAGGTAAAGCACAAATTTCCTAAGGAAATCTATGAATGCAAGGGAGCCACAATATGGTCCCTAATCCCTTGCAATATATCAACAATTTCAACCTTAATACATAATCATAGTCATTAATGCTCCAGGTTTACTGTAGCTATGAGATTGCTTTAAACACTGTAGCAATCTCGTTTCTGCTCCAAACACAAACCTTTGAACGCGAATACTTATTCAATGCATACGATCTGCAGTGAGCTCATCGTTCAACAACAAATCATACGTATTTATGCTGTACTCCGTAGTTCTAAGTTTAGATTGCGGTGGCTCTGAGATATCCCACAGGCGTTACAAGCAAAATCCGACACTTACGAATTATCCCACATACATGCACAGATAATTTCGACCTACGACCATTGAACCTTTAAACCCTTTAAGAAAAACTCCCTTTCAATCTTAAGTGCTTCTTGGTTTCATGTCACCTTAAGATTCAACCTTATCATTCAATGCTCTTTAAGCAAGTTATCCAATACCTCTGACCTTAGGTTAACCATATGCATTTGACTTCCATCTCTAAGTTCAACTGTAAGCAGAAAGATTTACATGACCATATTTCTAACATTCCCCCTTCATGTAATCTTTCTTGTGATTATACTGTACAACATCTCTCAGAATTTTAAATCTTCCAAGTGGTAAAGCTTTTGTTAGAAGATCTGCCATTTGATTTACTGTACTGACATATGCAAGGTGTACCTGTTTTCTTTCAACCATATCTCATATAAAATGGACTTCCATTTCTATATGTTTGCATCTTTCATGCAACACAGGATTTCTGGACATGGCTATGCAGCTTGTGCTATCACAGAAGATTATTGTAGGTTCTGTTTGCTCTAGCCCTAGCTCAGCAAGTAGTCTTCTTTCCCATACCACTTCTTTAGTAAGCAAAGTTGCAGCATTATACTCAGCTTCTGCACTAGATAGGGCTATACTTCCTTGCTTTTTGCACTTCCAAGCTACAGGGGCACCTCCTAGCAAAACCACATAACCTGATGTTGATTTCCTTTGGTCTAGGTCACCTGCCCAATCAGAGTCACAATAGGCCTTTAATTTAAGCTCATATGAGTTATACCTAATGCCAATATCCAAGGTACCCTTTAAATATCTCAGGATTCTTTTGGCAGCTGTCCAATGTTCTAAACCAGGGTTATTGTTGTACCTGCTCAATAAGTTTACTCCAAAAGCTATATCTGGTCTTGTGCAATTTGCTACATAAGACAAACAGCCAATCAGTGACCTATAAGGAACATTCTCCATTTGCTTTCTCTCTTTCTCTGAATTTGGAGACATATTAGCTGAGATCTTCTGCCCTGGTACTAAAGGAGTTTGTGTTATGTTGCAATCACTCATATTAAATTTCTTCAACATATTCAAAATATGAGTTTGCTGGCTCAATGTCAGCAGTTTATTTTCCCTATCCCTGTATACTTCAATCCCAAGAAACCTTTTCAGTTCACCTAAATCTGTCATTTGGAAACGTTTATTGAGCAGCATTTAGCCAAGACATATTTGTCATTTGCAACCATGATATTGTCATCAACATAGAGAGCTATAATGCACCACTGCTTCCCATCATTATATCTGTACAAGTTTCCATCACATTTTAATTTTTCAAAGCCTTGTTCTAGAAGATAATTATCCATACATTTGTACCACTCCCTTGGTGCTTGTTTCAATCCATAAACTGCCCTGTTCAATTTCCACACTTTCCCTTTTTCCTCCTCAAATCCTGGAGCAGGTTTCAAATAGATTTCTTCTTCAAGTTTTGCATTAAGAAACGCTGTACTTACATTTATATGATGAATTTCCATGTGTCATATGAGTTTGCAATAGCTAATAGCATTCTCAAACTATTAATTTTGACCAATGGCGAGAATGTTTCATCGAAATCTAATCCTTTCTTCTGAGTAAAACCTTGTGCCACAAGCCTTGCCTTAAATTTCTTTGATTTTCCATCAATACCTGGTTTTATTCTGAAGATCCATTTATTGCCAACAACATTTTACCTGGTGGCTTGTCAACTACTGTATAGGTCTCTGTTCTTTTGAAAGATTGCATCTCATTCTCCATAGCTTTCCTCCAATTTTCTGAATCACTACCTTTAATAGCATCTTCAAAATTACTAGGTAGCTTATCAGTTTCTAAGATAAGAATATCAAATATAGAATGGATTTCACCTTTGCTGCCCTGATGCCTTTTACTTCTACCTTCTTCAGTTCTCCCATGCAACTCTAGTTGAAGTTTACTTTCATCTGCCAAGATTTGTGCTTCAGTCCTCCTGGCTTTTCTTTTTGGTCTTGTCATGGGGTACAAAGAAAGGTTGAAATTCTCGCCATTGTTCTGGCTAGGTCGTCAGGTTCGGGTTACGCTATCTCTTCCTCGGGCAATGCAGTTCAATCTACAGTTCAAACCCCGACAAACTCTCAAATCTTGTGGTTCACTTGTACCTTCATCTCCATCTTCATTATCACTGTCAAGAATTCCTCTTGTATCCTGCATTCCAACCTCAGTCCGAGCAGTATGCTCAACTGTTTCTTTCACATCAGTAGCTTCCAAATTATTATCATCATTAATATTAGGAATTGCTCGATAGAATTTGCTTTCATTGAACACTACATCTCTGCTAATCAGAATTTTTCTATGAGCAGGATCATATAATCTGTAAGCTTTTGAATGCAAATCATAGCCCACCATATATGCAATACATGCTCGATCATCAAGTTTTTTTCTAGTTTCTTCAGGGGTATGAACAAAACCTAAACAACCAAATGATTTTAAATGTTCATAAGCAGGAATTTTACCTGACCACATCATTTCAGGAACTGTACCTTTTGTACTTCTACAGAGGGCAATATGTTTTGAATAAGTACTGCTTTTCAAGCTTCACTCCATAAGAAATTTGGTAAGCCGTAGTATTTTTTAACATTGAACGAACGAAGATTGAGCAAAGTCCTATTTTTTCTTTCAAATACTGCGTGACGTTCCGGGACGATATACGGTCCCGGGCGATATCGCACTTCAATCACCGTACATACGCCACTCCGACCGACGTGTAACGCTAACGTGTAGCCCAGTGGGGTAGCCCTAGCGGGCAACGTGTGCGAGAATATGTGTAACTATTAATGTGCACATTTTCCAATGTACACATTAATGTGGGCACACATTTCCATGTGGTCACTTGATGCCAAGTGGGCCACACCCATAGGTGTAATTAATGTGCACATTTTCCAATGTACACATTAATGTGGGCACACATTTCCATGTGGGCACATTTTGCCACCTAGCCATTAAAGGCAAGTGGGCCCATTTCCAATTATCCCACATGCCTAAAGGGGATAATTGGAAACCCTAGCCAACCCCTTGTCTATTAAGGGAGGGAAACCCTAACTTGCCCAATTTTTAGTTTCTAGGGTTTTTAGAACTGCTTTTTGGTCAGCCTCAACAAAAAAACCGCCCTCCCGTGCTCTTTTGAGAAATTACACCATTAGTTTCCCTTGATTCGGCGTTTCCAGGATGGTCGAAGCTCAGTCGAGGAGCCACTCAAGGATCAGTATTTGGCCAATTAGATAGTCTAAACCCTATTTCAGTCATAGAATCAGTAGGTTTAGCCTATTAAATTGCCCATAGCAGCCTTCTAGGTCTTTATCTAACTAAGGAACCTAACTCTATGATGTAGATTAGATATAGTTCTTTAGTCTTCTGTGATGTATGTGGATGCTGTATATCTATGAACTCCTTGTATTGGGAAGGGGGTAGAGACCTAAAGCTTGGTAGTAGATGCTCCTAGAGTAGCCTCTCTAGCACACTATAGATTCGGCCTATGTACAAGAACCACACCCCGTTGTGGGTGAAGGGGCCGACCGGGTCGAGAAGGAGGTTCATGTCCTGACTCTTGAACGATCCCTCCGGTGTGTAAGGCCTACCAGGATCATGGTGACTAGGTCTAATGGCTCACCACCGAAAAGCGGGTGAGGCATGGGCCTCGGCACCGCGTGAAGTGGTGTACACTTTCCGCTGGGTTCACCGAATCTGAGGCAAAGGCCCTCTAGTCACCTTGAGTCGCCATGTAGATCTCGGAGGGGTGATCCCTTCTGCCCCCATCGAACCGGGAGGATGAAACCCGGGAATAGCCCTTTTGGCTATGCATCCGGCTGGCTACTGATCGTCCCCGACACTTTTCACCCTACTACGCAAAGTGTGCACGGGGAGGGGGATGGAGTGGACAACCCTATGCCATGTTCATATGCCGCCCAAATCCATTGTCATGAATTACATGCGCAATGAACTCGGAGACCAAGCCGCTCGGTCATCCCCTTGAGTCTGAGCCTTGGGTAGAACTCCCCATATGTATTGTGCTTACCTTGTTCATGCAGATGTGATGGACCACCCTTCGAGGTGGATATGTGCTTATGTTATATACTAACATGTATGTTACGCTTCGCAGCTAGGTAGACCCTGAGGGAGACGGGGTAAAATGACCCCTTCACTCTTCCCACTTTGAACCCTCGACATCTTCGCGGTGTTATGTGGAGGGCCCCGCTCTCTGATGGAGTCTGGTATGGGGATGAACTCCTGTTTGTATACGGTGACGTCCCCTACTCATATACGGTGCACTCACCGTATACAAACAGGAGTTCATCCCCCATACCAGCTCCAACTGATACAGGGCCCTCCACGTGTCACTGCAACCTTGAGTTCCAGCGGGAAGAATGAAGGGGTCATTTTACCCTGTCTCCCTTCAGGGCCTACCTAGCTGCGGAAGCGTAAACATACATGTCAGTAGTACATACATCAACATCACATGACCATCACGAAGGATGGTTCACCACATATCTGCGTAGACAAAGATCAGCACATCACATAGGGAATCCTACCCAAGGCTCAGACACAGGGATGGACTGACAAGCTTGGGTCTCCAGAGTTCATTGCAGACAGAATCATGACAATGGATTTGGCTGGCATAAGAACATGGCATTGGGTTGTCCACTCCATCCGCCCCTCCTGTGCACACTTTGCAGAGTAGGTTGAAAAGTGTTGGGACCTGACTGTAGCCCGCCGGATGCATAGCCAAAGGGGCTATTCCTGGGTTACATCTCCCCAGGTCCGATGGGGCAGGTAGGGACCTAATAGCTCTAGTAGTAATTGTAATTATGTAAGTTAGATGCTTTGCATACATAGTTCCCTTGTTCTTCCTTCCCTCCCATACCGTAACAGATCAAAGGAAGAGATGTCAGGCAATTTGCAGGGGTGAAGCAATCAACACCCTCAACCCTCTTCGGGCAACACGATAACGACAAGAGGACTTGACGTATGAGACGTCGATGGAGTCGAAGAAACAACATCGGATACAGAGTCGCCCTTTAGCTGCCAAGACAAAAAGTTCAAGATGAAAGATCTTTTTCAACGGCGCCACCTTCAGGCTTTTGAAAAGCGGCATGGAAGATTTCAAGTGATCAACTACACCATCAAGCCACCAGCAATGAGAGGCTTCTAACGAACAAAGTCAACCTCTACATCAAAGAGGAGCCACCGTCAAGGGGACTGAAGTATCGAGCGACTCGGAAGAACGTACCTTGCTACTTCAAGCAGGCAACGAGCGGATGAGCTCCTAGCAAGCTCAAGGATCTAAGGCCATGGGGCCTAGTAGGTTAAAGGTAGGGATGGTAACATCCATAGTGGAATTAGAAGGCAATTCCGGATATTCTCGTTGAAAGGATTGCCCCAATATTGAGCTAAGCGTCAAGCATTGGGAAGGAAACGCATAGGAGTGACTAAAATTATACACAATTGTTAACAGCCATCCAACGTATTGAAACCACTTGGTGAGATTGATCTCCTCGCTAAGAAGGAATCATTACTAGGATAATTGTTGACCATGTATAAATCTAGTACCTCCAAAAGAATAATCCAACCGAAAGAAAAGAAGTAATCTAACAAGTCCGGCCAACTTGTTACGATGACATCAATTCGATTGGTAGGAATATTCCAAGAGTTTAAATAACTAAGAAAGGGGGAATCTCTAGAATATAAAAGAATAATACATGGAAGGTACATCTAAAATAAGAATTATAGTAATCAAATAGTCTTTTGAGACAAAAGGAATTGTCGTCATGACAAAACCTTGTGGTTTAGAATCGTTCTAACTAAATAGGTAACCCATAACTATATTGAAATAAATGATAACATAATATGTGCATCCATCTTAGATGGTTATATATGTTAGCTAAGGCTAGTAAAGTAATGCGCTAAGTAAGAAGCGTATAACCTCTTAAGGGGAGAGAGTAGATATGACGTTGTGTACAACGCCATTGAAGGGGTGCAGGACCATTTTCTTTTCGAAGAAAGTGGGAGGGCTCAATCCTATGATTGAACGTACTTGCATCGAATTGACCGAACCGTAGAATAGAGTCCACTCCGGCAATGGCCGAAGCGAATAGAGCATAAGATAGATAGATACCTTAGTGCTCAGGAGGCCTTCAACGGCGAGATGGACGTAGTAGCTAACTACACCAATGAAGTGGAGCAAAACCATGGGAGCAATGCAACGACCAAGTCATCTCCAAACTACTCGACGCCGGCTCAATGGGTGGATGTGGTCTAGCTTTAGGTAAGGCATGCGCATGTATTATAAGCTGTAATATGTCTATTGATAAGTTAAATATAGATCCTAATAACTGCATAGAAATTGTTGTACGTATATGTATCATAGGGAAATAAGTTAAATAACAACGATAATGTCAGGTAGCATGTTAATTAATCCTTCGCAAGGATGCAATTCCTTCTAAGGATAGCCAAATGACCTCGGGGTCCTTATAAATATAAATAGAAAATAGAATTCGGATATACTTAAGTGCATCTTAGAGATATACTTCCAAGGGTAATGCAGGACCCAAGGAAGAGAATAAGAAGCACATCTAATTCTTGTGTATGATAATTAAAACCTTGTCTATGTAACAATAGGTCTAAATCAGGGTTATTGTTTAAATAATCGCAATCTAAAAGTCGTTAAATATTGCAAAGCTTAGAGTAAATATAATTGTACTATCGGAAGTAATGCATCCGATATTATGATAATGTTAATTCATAAATATTACCTTAGGGTAATTATGTTAATCACATGCATTAAAGGAGCCAGTAAAAATTGGCTCAAGCATGTCGATTTGTGTTAGATTAATTTCATGTGTAGTTAAGAGTAATCTACGCATGCAACCTATGCCAGGTATGGGTTGCATGCGTATTTACCGATGATGGGACCACTACGGTGATCTCTAGGGCGTGGTGTAATGTCAATGTAGGCATGACCGCGTTTCCGCTTGGACGAGTGGAAGGTAGATTAGAAAGTCTACTTCTGTCCCACGGAAGTAGACGACCTCGAGAGAAAGGAGGTCATTGAGAGATGCATTGATAGGAAAGGCACCTTTAGCCCCATATATGCTTTGATAGGAGGAATCTATCCTTCACGCCCCATATACGGGAAGGATATCCTCCATGCTGGGCAACTAGAGGTGTAGGCATGAGCGGCATATAGGCATATAGGTCTTTGTCTCCGCCATAATGGAAGATTCACCCTCTTCCCTCTGGCCCGGGAGATTAGCCATGCATCCATGTAGATAGGTGGGGTGGTCACCATATAACCAAAATTTTATTAATAATTAAAATGGTAATAACGTGGGGGAAGCACCACTGCAGGCCAATAGAGCTCCGGAGGGGCAGGAGGTCGAAACTCTGAAGACTTGCAACATAAATTTTGTTATAATGTGTTGCAAGGAATGAAGAGTACCTTAGAAGTGTAAATTTTGTATGAAATTGATAAACTTTGATAAACTTAAATGTTGTATTAAGTAAGGTTAATAATTACCTTGCGTGGATTAAGTTAGGAAGTGATAAGTTAATTGGATAATGGAATAGTACAGTAATGTCTTAAACATTACCTTAGAGTAATTCTAATAATTAAGATAGTAAGTATGTAATTATAGATATTGTAAAATTAATGCGAGGATTTTTAAGGTCTAAGACTTGCAACACAAATTTGGTTGGAATGTGTTGCAAGGAATGAAGAGTACCTTAAATAATAATGGTATATGAAAGTGTTAAATTGTGATAAACTAAATGTTATGATGACGGGAACTAATAAGTACCTTGTTTTAATAGAAGTTACGAATTGACAAGTTATTTGATAATGTAATGGCGTAATAATGATTTAAAAATATTACCTTAAGGAATCGTAATAAATGTGTAAGTATCATAGTAGTATATCGTACGCATCAGGTTGATTACAGGTTAGGAAGATTCCAAGGTGGGGAGACCCACGATGCTGCGGACAGCATCATTTCAAGGTGGGGAGAATGTGACGTTCGGCCACGATTATACGGTCCCGGGGCGATATCGCATCTTGCCAAATCCGCAGCGTAATCGAAGATTTTATAATGTTGCAAAGCCACAAATACTAGTATCAATAACTTCAAATTGATCACCTAGCAATGCTCTCCTATGAATATCTAGACAATATTTTCTCTACTTAATGCATGAGACAATGAAACAAAACTTTCAAAGCATTAAGGTCTAGAACCATTAGATAGCCGAATATTTTCATTCGATAGCCCAAGCCTGCATCTTCGACAATACAGCTCACTCTATTTTACATTCTCATTTCATTTATAGGGCCAGATCCGGCCGCCTAGGCTTGGATCCGGCCGCTTAGCTATTGCTTCACTGATGCCTTGACTTTCCTGATTCATTTGTATGCAGCTGTCTCTCCAATATACGACCGTCAAGTCTTTCCTTATTTGCAATAGGTTAACCAGTCAATATTTTCAACCATTAACATAGTTCAATGGTTTTACCTTAACTGCATTATTCACATAATTCAACCTACATATATCCCACAAGAAACAATAGATCTAATGAACATGTTTTGTATCCTTCTCTCTCTATCTGGATTTAACATGAATAATTCCATCATTCCCCTTTCATGTTAACATCCCCTGAGATACGTCCCTGTTATTCATCTGATAAATTGTCTGCAGCATACATATCTTCATGATGGAAGTTCTGTAACTATTTATACTGTTTGCTCAAGTTCTGTAACTGTTTATACTGTTTGCTCTCATGTTTAACATGATTCCAGCTTTCAACATCATATAATCATTTAGATCAAAGTCAATGTTTCTTACTCCAACTGCTCACTCCATTGAATCATTGTAACCTTCTGGTGTGCCAACAATTTCTGAAATTCCTAACATGTGTTTAAATTTCTGAAACTTGCATTCTGGCAGGCCCTTTGTCAAAACATCTGCAATCTGATCATTTGTTGAGATATGCTTGACAATTATAATACCCTTATGCACCATTTCTCTTATGAAATGCACATGCAACTCAATGTGCTTGGTTCTCTGATGCAAAACCGGATTCCTGGTGATTGCTATGCAACTTAAGCTATCTGAAAATAACACTGTAGGAGATGTTTGGAAAACTTTGAGCTCATTAAGTAAACGCCTTACCCAAACAATTTCCTTTGCTGCAAGTGTAGTTGAATTGTATTCTGCCTCAGCTGTGGACATAGCTACACTGGATTGTTTTTTGCTTTTCCAAGCAATTGTTGCTCCTCCTAACATCAAACAAAAACCAGAAGTGGATTTTCTAGTGTCTACATCATTTGCCCAGTCTGCATCAGCATATCCTGTGAGTGTCAAATCCTTATTATTGAACATGAGACCATGATTCTTTGTACCCTTCAAGTATCTTAGCACTCTTTTAGCTATTATCCAGTGCTGATATCCTGGATTGTTAGAGAATCTGCTGAGCAAGCTGACAGTATAAGCAATGTCTGGTCTGGTAGAGTTTGAGACAAACAATAAACAACCTATCAATTCCCTATAAGGAACATGTGCCATTTTGATCATTTCTGCTTCATTCATTGGACTCATGTCGTTTGATAGTTTCAGACCTTGAACTATTGGAGTTCTTGAAATATTACAATCTTCCATGCAAAATCTCTTTAACATACCTTCAATGTTGTTGATTTGAGTAACTTGTAGGATGTTTTTGGATCTATCCCTGTAAACCTCCATTCCCAAGAATTTTTTTAGTTCACCCAAATCCGTCATCTTGTATTTGCTAGTGAGAATATTTTTGCAATATTCCAGAATTTCAGAGTTGCTTGACACAAGTATATTGTCATCCACATATAGAGCAAGAATGCAAAATTGATCTCCCTTGTTGAGAATGTACATATTCCCATCATTCATAAACTGTTTAAACCCCTGTTTTTGCAGATAGCTATCTATACAGTTGTACCACATTCTGGGTGCTTGTTTTAGCCCATACACAGCACGTTTCAACTTCCAGACTGTGTTTTCTCCTTTAGGTTCAAAACCTGGAGCTGGTCTCATATAAACTTCCTCATTTATTTCTGCATTTAGAAATGCTGTACTTACATCCATGTGATGTATTTCTAAATTATTTGCATTTGCAAAGGCAAGTAAGACCCTGATGCTTGTCAATTTAACTATTGGAGAGAAAGTCTCTTCATAATCTAAACCTCTCTTCTGTGTGAATCCTTGAGCTACTAATCTCGCTTTATATTTTGATTCTCCATTTATCCCTGTTTTAACCTTGTAAATCCACTTGCTCCCTATAACATTCTTACCATCTGGTTGCTTAACAAGTTCATATGTATGTGTTCTTTCAAATGCTGACATCTCTTCCTTCATGGCTGCCATCCATTTGTCTGAATTTTCTGAGCTAACAGCCTCAACAAAATTACTTGGTAACCCTGGTTCAATAAGAGCCATAATTTGATGTATATCTAATTCATCATCATTGAGTCTTTTACTCTTTCCACTGTCACTTCTGCCATATGTCTCAAGATCTACTTGCATTCCTTCCTTGAGTTTTTCAATTTCTGTTTTCCTCCTCCTCTTATTTCTGATTTCAGTGTCATCCCCATATTCAAAAGCCTCCTCATTTTGCATTTCGGGTTCTATCTTTGATTGTTTCTCATTCCTTGAGCTGCTGACCTGTTTTGCATCAGATATATTATGATCCATCTCTGATCGTTCTTCAAAATCATCATAACTACTTTCCTTGTTTGCATGTTCATCATCCTTTGTTTCTAGAATTAATTTTTGTTCCTTATTCCTGTCCTTGTACACCACGGATTCATTGAAAACAATGTCCCTGCTTATGATTATTTGCCTTTTTTCCAAGTGGAACATTCTATATCCTTTGGTATGTTCATCATACCCTACTAAGTAACATTTAATGGCCCTATCATCAAGTTTCTTCCTGATTTCCTTTGGCACATGTACATATCCCACACATCCAAATGTTTTAAACATGTCATAAGCTGGTATGTGACCATTCCACATTTCTTCAGGGGTTTTGCCATTATTACTTGATGTTGGAAGCCTATTTTGAATGTACACTGCAGTTTTAACAGTTGCATCCCACAGATAATTTGGCATACCTGATTGTTTGAGCATAGATCGAACTGCATCCAAAATGGTCCTATTCTTCCTTTCTGCTACTCCATTTTGTTGAGGTGTGAACCTGCATGTTAGTTGTCTTTTGATGCCTCGAGCCCTGCAATATTGGTTAAATTCCCCCGACAAAAATTCTCCTCCTCTGTCAGACCTAATACACTTAATTTTTCTTCCTGTCTGTCTCTCAACTTCTTGCTCAAAGATTTTGTATGCATTGAATGCCTGATCTTTCAGCTCCTGAATCTAACACAAGTAAGTCATCCTTAGTTTTTGTTTCATTTATAGACAAAGCTTTTAAAATTTCTGGAGCAGTGCTACTTACCTCTATATTTTCGTCCATTATTTCTTCCCCTTCAGCTAATATTAATTGTTGAGGTATTTCTTCCCCTTCCTCTTCCCCTTGGATTAAAGCCTCTTCCTCTTGTAAAATCCCCTCTAGGATTATCACTTCTGCCCCTCCCTCTAGCATAGTCCTTTGGACTAGAGCAGTTAGCTGCCATATGACCATAACCACTGCAATTATAGCATTTATTCTCTTTCACATTCTTTGGACAATTGCTTTTCAAGTGTCCATAACTATTGCACACATAACAAGGGCCAATCTTATTTCTATCAGTGTTTTTACCTCTGCCCCTTCCAGCAAATAATATTTCAGTTTGTTCATTTGACTCACTAATAAGAGCTTTCTGCTCAAGCTCAGTCTTCACCATTAATTCAGCATTTTCTCTATTCTTAGCTATGTTTCTGACTTAGGTAGATAAATGCTCATAGTTTGAAAAAGCACGGGCAATGGTCATTACCTGGTGGTCTTGAGTGATCATCACTCCTGCAGCCTCTAAATCTGCAACCAAGTTATCAAATTTCTGAAAGAACTCAGTGATATTTTCTTTATCATGATATTTCAGATTTCTTAACTCCCTGTCTAAAACATCCAATTGTGAAGATGTTTTGTTCTCATAAGTAGCAATCAAATACTTCCATATAGCTCTAGGACTCATACCTCTGACCTTTAGAAGTATGCTGGATCCTAGCTTGACAGTAATAATGCTTTTAGCTTCAATCAATTTTGCTGCTACACTTATCTCTGAACTTACCTCAGTAAGACTTTCATCATCCTTGTCCTTAGCACTTGAACTTGAAGCAGTTGATCTAACTGCCTCCTTCCTACTGCTGCTGAGCTGCTCAATCTGCTCAACTTCTCCTGTAACATAGGTCCACAGACCTTCCACCTCCAACACTTCTTTTATTTTTTCCTTCCACACTTAGAAGCCCCCTGTTCCTTTAAACACATCAACAGCACTTAGAAGAGATGCTCCTAGTCTAGTTGACATTTTTCCCCAACCCGTTATGCTCTGATACCAAATGAAGATTTTATAATGTTGCAAAGCCACAAATACTAGTATCAATAACTTCAAATTGATCACCTAGCAATGCTCTCCTATGAATATCTAGACAATATTTTCTCTACTTAATGCATGAGACAATGAAACAAAACTTTCAAAGCATTAAGGTCTAGAACCATTAGATAGCCGAATATTTTCATTCGATAGCCCAAGCCTGCATCTTCGACAATACAGCTCACTCTATTTTACATTCTCATTTCATTTATAGGGCCAGATCCGGCCGCCTAGGCTTGGATCCGGCCGCTTAGCTATTGCTTCACTGATGCCTTGACTTTCCTGATTCATTTGTATCTACAAATGTCTCTCCAATATACGACCGTCAAGTCTTTCCTTATTTGCAATAGGTTAACCAGTCAATATTTTCAACCATTAACATAGTTCAATGGTTTTACCTTAACTGCATTATTCACATAATTCAACCTACATATATCCCACAAGAAACAATAGACCTAATGAACATGTTTTGTATCCTTCTCTCTCTATCTGGATTTAACATGAATAATTCCATCATACACGCCACCCCGACTGACGTGTACGCCGACGTGTAGCCAGGCTAGTAGCCCCTAGGGGGCAACTTGCTAGGTGTGTGCATTTCTTATTAATGTGCACATGCACATTTATTAAGGTGCACACATTTCCATGTGGGCACATTTAGGTGCACACATTTCCATGTGGGCACATTTAGGTGCACACATTTCCATGTGGGCACATTTAGGTGCACACATTTCCATGTGGGCACATTTGGGTGCACACATTTCCATGTGGGCACATTTGGCCACCTAGCCATTAAAGGCAAGTGGGCCCATTTCCAATTATCCCACATGCCTAAAGGGGATAATTGGAAACCCTAGCTAACCCCTTGTCTATTTAAGTAGGAGAACCCTAACTTGCCCATTTTCGTTTCTAGGGTTTTAGAGCCCTGTTTTGGCTGTCCCAAGGGTCAAAACCGCCTCCCAGACTCTGCCTGAGAGAATTGCACCATTAGTTTCCCTTGATTCGAGCATTTCAGCAGGATGGTCGAACTCAAGTCAGGAGGAGGAACTCAAGGATCAGGTATTTGGCCAATTAAATAGTCTAAACCTTATTTTAGTCATAGATTCAGTAGGTTTAGCCTATTAAATTGCCCATAGCAGCCCTCTAGATCTCTAGATACCAGACTCTAACTAAAGAACCTAACTCTATGATATAGATTAGATCTTGTTCTTTAGTTCTTCTGTGATGTATATGGATGATGTATCTCTATGAACTCCTTGTATTGGGAAGGGGGGTAGAGACCTAAAGCTTGGTAGTAGATGCTCCTAGATTAGCCTCTCTAGCACACTATAGATTCGGCCTGTGTACAAGAACCACACCTGGTTGTGGGTGAAGGGGCCAGACTGGCTGAGAAGGAGGTTCATGTCCTGACTCTTGAACGATCCCTCTGGTGTGTAAGGCCTACCAGGGATCATGGTGACTAGGTCTAATGGCTCACCACTGAGTGCGGGTGAGGCATGGGCTCGACACCCGTGAAGTGGTGTACACTTTCCGCTGGGTTCGGGCCGAATACGGGCAGTGGCCCTCTAGTCACCTTGAGTCAGCATGTAGATCTCTGGAGGGGGTGATCCCTTCCTGCCCCATCGGAACTGGGAGGATGAAACCCAGGAATAGCCCTTTTGGCTATGCATCCGGCGGGCTACAGTCAGGTCCCGACACTTTTCAGCCTACTCGCAGTGTGCACGTGGAGGGCGGATGGAGTGGACAACCCTATGCCATGTTCATATGCCAGCCAAATCCATTGTCATGAATTCTGTCTGCAATGAACTCTGGAGACCCAAGCCGTCAGTCATCCCCTTGAGTCTGAGCCTTGGGTAGAACTCCCCATATGTATTGTGCTTACCTTGTTCATGCAGATGTGATGGACCACCCTTCGAGGTGGATATGTGCTTATGTTATATACTAACATGTATGTTACGCTTCCGCAGCTAGGTAGACCCTGAGGGAGACGGGGTAAAATGACCCCTTCACTCTTCCCATTGGAACCCGACACGGTTGCAGTGTTATGTGGAGGGCCCTGTATCGGCATGGAGCTGGTATGGGGGATGAACTTCTGTTTGTATCACGGTGAGTGTCCCCTACTCATAGTAGGGGACGCCACATACTCCATTTTGTTGTGGAGAATATCTGCAAGTCAACTGTCTTTTAATACCACGGTTAGCACAATACCACTTAAATTCCTTTGATAAATATTCTCCCCCCCTGTCTGACCTTATACATTTAACTTTTCTTTCAGTTTCTAACTCTACTTCAGCTATAAATAATTTCAAGGCTTCAAAAGCTTGACTTTTTTTCTTCAGATATTCTAAACGAGGTGCACCACGGACTACACCAATAAGATCGTCGGATCTATCAATCCCTCACGTTGAGACGTATGTTGGAGCCTCTGGACACCTCTGCGTTTAAGATTATGCTCAATTATGATTAGGGGACCTATGATTTTAAGATGTCAGTCTTGATTGTTTGCCTAAGGTTTTGATGGTATATCGTGCCTCTATCATCCTTTCATTTAAGCTTTTAGAATATGAAATAACGGGATTCGAACCTCTACTAAAATAACTCAATGTCCTAATAAGACTACTTTAACCAATCTAACATAGTGAGCTAATGTTCTTTTTTTATCTTAAATCTATCCCTTGTTTTCCTTCCCTCCCAACCCATTGATGGGAGGAAGGAAGGGATGTATGGTCTATGGTTTCAACAATTATATCTATATCAAATCCCTACTACCCCCATCGGACCCTGGGAGATGTTCTAACCGAGAATAGCCCCTTTGGCTATGCATCCGTCTTTCTTCTGAATCCAACCTCCCCAGGCACTTTTGGAGCCTCTGACAAAGTGTGCAATTGGAGGGGCGGATGGAGTGGACAACCCTATGCCATGTTTTTATGATGTAAATCCATTTGTCATGAATTTTTGATGGTATATCAATGAACTCCGGTTTCCCAAGCCGCCGAATCCCCTTGAATACGGTCCGAACCTCTACTAAAACTCCCCCATATGTATTGTGCTCACCTTGTTCATGCAGATGTGATGGACCACCCTTCGAGGTGGATATGTGCTTATGTTATATACTAACATGTATGTTACGTTTTAGGGAATATGGTCTATGGTTTCAAGAATTAGGTCTATACCCCCCCAGGGAGACCCCGGGTAAAATGACCCCTTCACTCTTCCCATTGGAACCCGGACTACGGTTGCGTCGTTATGTGGAGGGGCCCTCAGACGGCATGGAGCTGGTATGGGGATGAACTTCTGTTTGTATACGGTTATGAGTGTACCGTTATGAGTTTAAGGGGACGTCACATACTCCATTTTGTTGTGGAGAATATCGTGCAAGTCAACGGTTTCATTTAAGCTTTTAATACCACGGTTAGCACAATACCACTTAAATTCCTTTGATAAATATTCTCCCCCACCAATGGAACTTATACATTTAACTTTTTTTTTTCTTAAATTCTAACTCTTTTTCAGCTATAAATAATTTCAAGGCTTCAAAAGGTTTCAAGACTTTTTCTTATCAAATCCCCATAATCTTGTCCTTCTGCTGAAATCATCAATGAAGGTCATAAAATACCTATGTCCTTCTATTCCTGTGACATTGATAGGCCCACATAGGTCTGTGTGTATAAGATCTAAAATTTTTTTAGCCCTTTTACCATTTGCTTTAAATGCAAGTCTTGATTGCTTACCAAGTTGGCAGCCAGCACATAGCAATTTTCCATCATCCTTTGCTGTTATAAACTTGTTTTTGATAAGCAAATCAATGTTGGCATAATGAGTATGGCATAATCTATTGTGCCAAGTTGTCTTTGATGGATATTCAACAAGATTGATAGACAAGATATGATCTTTGTCAAAGCCAAACAAATTTCCTACTCTCCTTCCAATAAACTTCAAAATGTTATGAAGATATATTTTGCATTCAAGCTTTTCAAAAACAACTTTGTACCCCCTTTTCTCATGGGGGTGTTGCGGGCTTGGGATCACGTGTGTGTGCTCTTCCAGCTAGATTATGCCTCAGTTTATCACCACTCTTCTCCTTTCTTGTGGGTTCCTCTACCTCCTGCGTACTTGCCCTTGGCTGCCACTGCATGCTTTCGGACCTGAGCCGTTGGCGAAACTGCATGCTCACCTTGGAGGATTGGTATTGGGATGGTCAGCTAGCTTAAATGGGGAGTTCTTTCGAGCTTCGCTTCGCTGAAGGATGGATGGCCAGCTATCACGGGAACAAGTGGCGGGGAGTATTCCGCTACATATACCTATAGTCCCTCGGGGGTGATGTGGTGGTGCGGGTTTGGAAGGTTCATCCGGATGTTGTATCTTCTTGTTTTGTGCGGTCTTGTTACCGGGTGTTGGCTATTCATGACACTCGCCCCTTCCGGGCAAGTGGTCTCTGCAGCTTCCGGGTTCTCGATGGCGCTCGGTTTGGGCGTGGACATGGAGCTCACTTCCCCACCGGGTTCGGGTGCTTATGTGGCGGTGGTGCACCGCTGTCTCGGTGAATGTCCTTGTGTGAGTCGGTTTAGGCCGGTGTGAGCCCTCTTTGCCCTTGTTGTGGCCTTCATCGTGAGACCGTGGAGCATTGTCCGGTTTTATGCCCTCATTTGCAAGGTTGCACAGGGATTGGGTCGGGGCTCGTTCGGTGAGATTGAATAGCCAACAATTGCTGCTTCATGTGTATCCCGGTGTTTGGCCACCAGATGCGACAGCAAGCCTTGCATCCGTATGTGGCTTGGTTGGTGTGGTTGATTTGGGCGGCGGTTGTGGATCTTTCGGGGATTCAGCGACTGCGGCCTCTCGATTCCTCGACTTCGGTACAAGCTATTTCAAAGCTTTTTGGTGTTCCCGGGATTAGTAGAGCGGAAGTTTTCCATTTGGCGGGACTTCTTGGGTGTGGTAGATGGTGATGGTCAGTTTGTACAGCAGTAGAGTTGCAGTTGTTGTGGCGTGTCGAGGTATCACTGTCTCTTTGGGGCAGTTCTCCTTCCTCCTCACTTGCTTTGTAACATTACCATTCTTTTAATATATTGCTGACACAGTTCTTCAAAAAAAAAAAAACAACTTTGTACCCAAGATCCACAAGTTGGCAAACTGAGATTAAATTTCTCACAAGATTTGGAACACACAAAACTTCTTTAAGTATCACACTTTTTCCATTTAAATCAAACAACTCCAAAATCCCGAGTCTCTAATTTTCTCGCACCCCACCATCTCTAAAATGAACTTGACCATTCTCTTTCTTACATTCTTTTAATATCTTCACATCATGTACTACTGATCTTTTGCTCCCCGAATCTATAATGAGAAACTTGTTATCATTTTTATTAAACTCTTGAGAAACATTAAGTGCATGTATTACCTCAATGTCATCAGGATTTTCTTCATTTGCCTCTTCCATGATGTTCACACTAGTGTTTCTTCTAAATCTCCCCCTTCCCCTTTTTGAGTCCATTTGAGTTCTACCTCGACCTCTCCCTTTTCCCCCAATACCCTTGGGACTTGGACAATTTGCAGATATGTGACCTTTACCATCACAATTAAAGCATTTAAATTGCTTACCTTCACTTGGACATTCATTTTTAAGGTGTCCATATTGATTGCAAGTGTAGCAGGGCCCCAATCTATCTTTTGCAAAGCTGGAACTGCCTCCTCTTTTCTGCTTCCTTGCAAACAGCGCCTCTGGAGATTGATCATCATCTTGAATACCTCTGGACTGCTCAAATTCAGTACGAATGATCCTCAAGGCATGCTCCTTTGAAGTGGCTATATTTCTCATTAATGTTGCAAGCTGAGTGTTGTGAGAGACAGCCCTAGACAGTGCTAATATTTGGTATTGCTCACTTAAAACATTTCCAGCTCCTTCAAGATCTGCCACAATAGAATCAAATTTCTCCAAAAAATCTGTTAGATCATCCTTATCAAATAATTTTAGTTTCCTTAGTTGCTTTTCCAACAAATCTATTTGGGATGAACTCTTTACCTCATATTGACTTATAAGGTACTGCCACATTTCATGTGATCTCAACTTAAGAGCAGTTCCTACCTTACTCAGAATTATCTGCTGAGCTTCCATAATTTTAGTGTCATCTGCCATAGCAACAACAGGAGTTGAAGATGCTCTAGGACCTTCTGGAGTTCCACTCCCTCCCCCTGGATTATTTGAGCTGGTACCTGGACTTGCAGAACTGGCAGAACTAGCAGATCTAGTCACTCCAGCTTGACTACCATCTACAAGATGCCACAAATGTTCAAATTCCAAAACAGATTTAATAGATTCCTTCCAGACTTGGAATCCAGTGTCTCCCTTGAAGACTTCAATTTGATTTAACAAATTTACTGCAAATCTAGTAGACATTGTTCCTTAAGCCAACTTGGCTCTGATACCAATGTTGAAAGTATAAGTTAACTAGATATTTGAACTTGAGCAAACACCAAATTTATTGCACAAGCACACTAGAGAAATTGAGTCAATTAATAACTTTAAATGATCTATGATCTATGCCACAAGTACTTGGTTGAGGTAAAGCACAAATTTCCTAAGGAAATCTATGAATGCAAGGGAGCCACAATATGGTCCCTAATCCCTTGCAATATATCAACAATTTCAACCTTAATACATAATCATAGTCATTAATGCTCCGGTTTATCAGAGCTATGAGATTGCTTTAAACAACAGTAGCAATCTCGTTTTACGCTCCAAACACAAACCTTTGAACACGAATACTTATTCAATGCATACGATCTGCGGTGAGCTCATCGTTCAAAGAACAAATCATGCGTGTTTATCTTATGTACTCGCGTCGGTTTAGTTAGGATAGAAGTTCTAAGTTTAGATTATGGTGGCTCAGAGATATCCCACAAAGGGTTACAAGCAAAATCCGACACTTACGAATTATCCCACATACATGCCGCAATGATAATTTTAGACCTACGACCATTGAACCTTTAAACCCTTTAAGAAAAACTCCCTTTCAATCTTAAGTGCTTCTTGGTTTCATGTCACCTTAAGATTCAACCTTATCATTCAATGCTCTTTAAGCAAGTTATCCAACACCTCTGACCTTAGGTTAACCATATGCATTTGACTTCCATCTCTAAGTTCAACGTAGGCGTAAAAGATTTACATGACCATATTTCTAATAGTACTTGTAAAAACTTTGAACGCCGTTGTTGGGTCTAGTGCAAACTCTTTCAAATCCGATGTTTGTCGTAGTTGAAGATGGATATTTGGTAATAGAAGAGGCATGCGAAGGATTGTCTTTTATGAATGCGGCCACCGGGATCGGAGCTGGCAGATTTACAAGGCCAAGGAGCACGGGTGATGCATTCTCACAAGCCCCTTCGTCAGATTTGCTCTTCTTATCCATCCTTATACGCCTTTCTTATTGCTCGTGTTTTCATATCGAGTTTCTTGGCAGAGTGAAGAAAGTTTCTTGGAGCCTTACGGGAGTTTCTTGGCGGAGCCTTCTAGAAATTTCTTGGCAGAACTGTAGCGGCACCGCCTGAGCTTCCAGAAAACTAGATACCTTAAAAAAACAGGCACCATAACCCACAAAAATTTCCACCTAGCGGTGGATTACAATCCTTTAAGCGACCTTTTTACATCGGATTCTCTTCTCTGATGGTTCACCCAAAGATCTAGCCATTTGCAAGAATCGTCAAACCAAAACCCTTCAACTTCCAATCAGATTATAACTAGTTAGGGTGCCCGCATTCTTTGGGCATTTGAAGAGGTGGTTGTTTCATTGTTGTCTAGAATAACAATGTGGCCTGGAGGGGGCAAGTAAATATAGATTTTTTTTTTTTTTTTGAGGGAAAATAGACTTTATTTACTTTAAAGGAATGGTACAAAGAAGTAAATATAGAATTGAATGTGTTCTTATCGTCCGCGATCAAGCCTTTAAGAGATAAAGATAAAAAAACCATTGTGCAAAAAATTATGGATTTCATCTGAGATGTTGAACTGTAGAAATGTTGTAGTGCATTATTTTGTTTATATGATTTTTCTACCGTAATGATTTTATGATGAGGCATTTGTATTGTAGGCTTTAGCAACCTATAGAAAATTGTGTTGCAATGTAATAGCAACAATAGTTATAGTTGAAGTTAGGTATGCCCGTCTTTGGTTCGAAGAGAAGTAGTGGTGTTTAGCATTACTCATGATTTTATTATGATGAGTAGGCCTTGATGATTGTGAACAAACTGATTCTCTAATTTTTGAACTACACCATAGGACAAAAGAATGCAATGGACAAAGATGTGTGTCAAAGTTTTGAACATTTACCATTATGAAACTTGGAAGGTATAATACGTGGTCATAGTGGTTTGTGGAAATGTATATTATATGCCTACATTTGAAATTCTTATTGGATTAGGGTAGAAGTAAGGAAACATTGCAAAGGAAGACCATAGCTAGGGATATGGGTGACTATTATCTTGATCGTGTCCCACTTAGATGTGGGATTATTAAATTGAAGAATGCCAATAGTCAAGCTTTAGTGCAAAGATAAAGCGTATGGACTTACAAATCAGTTTGATATTGCATATTTTTGGATTATTTTTCGTAGATGAACTTATTTCATCTTAATCTTTGTAAAGAAACACTTGGCCAACGTAAACAACATATGAGCCCATAGAACCAAACACTTGACGAACATAAACAACATTTGAGCCCATATAACCAGATTTTCACCGATAGGGCAAGTGAAATAACCCTTGTGATACACGACTTTCTGTTTTTGACTACATCAAATATTTTGCCATTACATTACATGAAAGTACATCTTAGAGGACTGCGATTCTTCCCTGAGATTACACACATCATGAATACAATAGAGGGAATTTACTTTACATTTGGCATTGATGGCTTAATAAATGTTGGCATTGATGGCTTGATAAAATGCTCATGCTATTTATGAATCATGAATCAAAAGCTTTCTTGAGCAGAACATTCCCCTGGCTTTGTATTTTCCAAAAGAATATGCCTGGTCTCTTCCTTGAACTTTTTGCACTTGTTAAGGGCATGCATACCGTCCTTTACATCAAAATTATATGGTCTACAAAGCAATTGCAAAACAACTGCAGGGAATGTAGAAATAAGACATACCTTACAAAGATGCTTATCGAATAGCATGATGTAATGCCTTGTTCAGCTCTCAACTTAACTGCTGGATTTTGTACAAATAAATATGCTATGTATAGTGAAGATGAACATTGTCTCAAATTGTTATACTCCATGAGATCAACCACATGAGATCACATCAAGAAGATGACACAAATCTCCAAATAGTGTCATAATGAACCAGATTGAGAATTCAGGCTCTAGCAAATAAATCATGAGAATCTCTAGCATGGCATGTGGCTCCATTATCTACAATGCAATTGCAAAACAGCAACAAATGTACCAAGATATACCTTACCAGTGAGACGACACAAATATCCAAATCCAAATAGTGTCATAATGAACTTTGTCCATATTAACCACAGTGGTTAACATTGTGCACATGCTAGGTGTCAGTGGTGGCAGACTACACTTGGCATGATTAGGTTAACATAAGTGTAGGGCTTAGATTTAGCTAGATGTAGGGCTAAGATTTGCAGTCTACACTATATTAGACTAGAGCCTCTTTAGATGTACTCATGTCTTATCTCAAGTTTGGAGAGCCTCATTTGGCGCACGCTTACTTCACTCTTTGTACATATTTTGTTCTTTTTGTTCTTATTTTGTGATCATGAGCATGGCAACCTTGTGGCATTCGGCAGTCATAGACTGCTCCTGCAGGGTGTATGCCAAGAACTCATAATTAACAGTGGTGCCGTTATGTCGGATTCGCTCGTGATCACTTTCTTTAGCCTTGCTGTGTGCTGTTGTCTTACCCAACCTTTCTTTAGTTTGCCCAATCAAGACATTGATTTGTCCGTCTGGAGGCTTTTCTTTTTATTTTGTTCATCCAACTAGCTGATGGTTCTGCCACATTTTATAATCTCAAAAAGGTGCAGCAAGTGCAGTTTTACAGTCAGGGGTTTCTGGAGTGGTGACAGCATTCCTCTTTGTAAAAATATCAGGAAAATCAAGTGTTTGTTTTTCTTATCCTCTATCTGCTGAAACATTATCAAAAATATCATGATCCTTCTTATTATTTTTATTCTATCTCTGTTTATCAGACAGTTTATGCACTTTGCATACCCAGTTCAAAAAAATATATTCTGTATCGTATCAGTATGGAGCATATCAGCATATCAGTCTGTATCTGCCAATTTTCAGCTTACCAAAAGGATTTCTTTTTCAGATTATTTGGCAGAGGGCCAGCACTTTGGCTAGCCCCCTTTATCCTGCCCACAATTGGTACCTGCATCATAGTTCAAGTTCTGGTCAGTTCATCTGAAGCACCCAAAGGGATTATTTCGAGCATCAGGTTTTCCAGAAGTTCAGATTTGGTGCAACACTTTTTCACTTATTCCTTTCAGCTTGGTATCTGTACTAAATATATCAGGAAAAATAAATCAACATTGGAGTCAAAGCCCTTCATCACTTCACAGTTTCACCTGCATGGTATCTGCACAAACTGAAGAGAAAGCTCAGAATTCATGATTTGGGGCAAATCTTGCCATTTGTTCTGCAAGTATCTGTACAAAATCAACAGCGCATATCTATAGAAGCTTTAACAGCCAAGTACCTGCATAATACAAATTGAGAAGCAGTGCAGACGTTTCAGACAATTCGAAGCAGATCCCAGAGTGGCTCAGCAGTTTAATCCATGCTTTCGGCCCTTGCCACCGATTTTCATACTTTTATTTCGCTGTCTTATCAGATCTCCTTCCATCATTAGCATTTGCTCTCTTTCGGAAGTCTAGCGTCATGGAAAGCAGGCACACATCAGGGCCAGCAGCTAAGTGGCTAGCCCCCATTCATCCTTAACTAGCACAGCATCATTTGGCATCTGTACCTACATCAGAAACACTGGATTACTATATTGTATATCTATTTGAGCATATTTGGAGCAGAAACTATTTTTCCAGCAAAGCAATCAGCTTCAGGTCCTGCGGTCAAGATTTAGTTCAGACATATCAAGATTTATTTCCAACCTTGAAGCACATCCTTCCCATCGCCAACTGTTTGTTCTAACTATGTAAGCAGGAGCATTCGCATCCGGACGCCCATTTAGCAGAAACAAGCAAATACATCAATTTTTTCGTGCATACTCACCATCAGCGGAATCGGCAAGTCCATTGCAGCAGCCACCGTTTGAGGGTTTCTAGCTCTGATTTTCTCTGGTTTCCGCTTTGTTGAGCAAAACAGGAAGCATGCACTATTTTTTGGCCGCCATATCTGGCTTTCACTGTGGAATCCTTCAATGCTCTTCTTAGTTAGAAGATATTATCCGGACTAGAAGTTAGAGCATTGCCATCACCGGCCGCTGCCATAGCTGACCGTCAGTGCTCTATTAGGGTTCATGCCTCTTGCTATCTTTTGAGAAATGTTACAGGCTGATAACGGACCACGGTAGGATACCAGACGCAGTTTGCAATATTTATGGCCGCTCGCGGCGGTGCCACCTGCGGATTTCCACCCGGAAACCGCCAGGTGGCGAAAGTTGTCATGACCTAAATTCAACGAAATTTTTACCTTGAAATTTGCATTCCCCTGCCACATCGGCAGGGTCGATAAATTTAATTTTTAAAACCCGTTGTTTAATGCTCTTTTTTCGCCTTTTTGCGGCGTTCCATTAAACCGCCAGTGTGGAGCTCATCCACCACCTCGGGCTTTTATAATTTTTAATTGTTTAATGCTCTTTTCCTAGATTCGTCGAGTTGGCTTTTTCGCCGGCTTAGGGCGCCAGTTGGCTAGGGGCATCGATCCGGCGTCAATCGAGCGCCGGGGATCTAAGCTTCAGTTTGAACTACTTTTCTTTTTAGTTTTCTGTGTTTTTTTCTGTTTTCTTGATTCTTATGTGATTTTGGGTTTTTGCGGTTTTGTGTAGATCCGCTCTGTCTTGGTTGTTTTGGCGGTAAATCTTGATTTAGTGTAGTGGAGTCATTTGGATTTACTCTATTATTTGTATTGATAGTCGAGATGTTTCTTGAGTTATTTGCGGTTGCATGCAGCTCTTGTGTGCAAGTGAACCGCGTTTTTCGAGAGAAGATCAAGTTCTGCAAATTTTCGTGCAAGTTTTAAGGTTTGGAACTTTGTTTTTTTGTGTTTGACACTGTATTTTTTTGTTTATTAAAGCTAACATGCATTCTAACTTTAGTTTTTGTTTGTAGGTTGCAATGGTTGGTGTGTTCTGGCTTACTGTCCTGATTATCTTATCTAATTGTTGTGTGTTTATTAGTATTACTTCAAACAGTATGGATGTGGAATGTCCGTCCTTTTCTATCTGGTTGATTTGCTTCTCTTGGTCTTGAAGAAGAGATATAGGGGATGTTGATTTTTTCGAAAAATGGGAATCTTGGCCTAAATAGACAAGTTTATGGCGGAAGTTCAAAAGAAGAGTGGTATAATGTTGATTTCAGGGATACAGTGAAAAAAGATACAGAGAAAGAGGTTGAGGATCTGAGGTTCTTGCCTCTTGATGAAAAATTAATGCATGATGTGTATCATGGAGGGAGAGATCGGTCTTCTAAGGCCACTAATTGGGCAAGGAAAAAATTTATGCTTGGAGGGAATTGAGATTGTTTGACACATCTGTTCCAATTGAAGATGTTCCCTTACAGGAGATGAATGATATGCTGGTCATGTTCATGATCCAGGTGAAGAAAAACAATGGCAAAATGTTTCACGCAAGCGGGTTAGTATTTGTGTTGTTAATATTGTTTTAATTATTAGTTCTAACCTCTTTAATTGTTATTCTTGCGGCCTCAATAACACCTTAAGACTATTGGTGAATTATAAGGAAGACAAGACATGATTATTGGAGCGACGTGGAGTTGAGAGGGAGAGGTTCAATATTTTAAAGCATCCAATCTTTGGTAGGGCTTGCAAGGCGTTAGTTGATCTTTGGGCGCGTTCCGGCGTCTTGGTGTGGGAGCCGAGAAGAAGAAGAAGCGGTAAATCGGCTTTAATGTTGGCGCAAATTATTGGCGGTCGTGACCACCAAATTACCTTTAACACGGTAACTTTCTTCGTTTATTTGTTATTTCTAGTTGTAGGCTAGTTTTTTTAGCTAGTTTTTAGCTAGTTTTTTCTAGTTTTAGCTTAATGTTTTAGGGTTATTACACTGTTATTAGACTGTTTTCAGAGTTATGTTTTACACTAATGTAATTTTTGTTTTATTTATATGTTGTCAAAAAAGGTTGTGCTATTATATGGTTAGTAGGTTTGGAATCAGAGCTCATGCAGAGTTGTATGGGGTCCTCGATTGTGACATGAGTCTGCGGAATGATGAATTTGGAGATTCTGTTCAGTACAGAGAACGCATATCAAAGAACTAGAATTGTAGTATCACTAGGTTTGATGATTCTCACTTCCGGCCTCCTATTTGGAGCTACGAAGCAGATTTTGTTGAGACATACAAGCAGTATGTCCGACACTTGCCTGAAAAAGAGAATGAAATGCCACGACACTTCTTCTTGCATCCAATTCCTAATCCTCGATACAATGTAAGTTTATTTCTATTGTTTTCTTTAAATATTTTATTTTGCTAATATGTTTCTTGTTTTTTGCAGGTGTGGTATCAAAAGGTGCCTATGGGTGTTAATAAATTACGGACTTGGCTGCAATCAATGGGGAGTCTTGTGAGTGATATCGAAATCACTAATAAGAGTGGTCGTGTTACTTTAGTTTCTAGGCTTTCGATGGCTGGAGTTCCACCAGAAGTTGGCATGTTGATCACTGGCCACAGGAAGGTCGAGTCTTATAGCAAGTAAGTACTTTATATTTATTTGTTTTATGGTTTGTTTTTTCTTATTGCTAACAGTATTTCCTGCAGGTATGATAGGACAAAGGAAATGCAGGTTGATGCTGCAATGAGCATTCTGGCATCTCCATATAATGAGGATGGAACTTTAAAAGTTTATAGCGACGTGCTACAGCAAGAGAAAACAAGAAAAAGTTCAATTATGTCAGCATTTAATGGTGGAGCAAGTTCTAGTAAAGGAATCAAGGATGCTACTAGTGAGAAAGTTGCAGGTGATCAAATTAAAGCTTCTGATAAGGTAATATATTTCTGTATTCCTTAATTTCATTGTTAAATTTCTTTTAGTAACCATTTATTTAAGCAGGGTTGCTATGTCATTGTTCCTTCTATACTGTCTACAAATATGGATGTTGCTACTGTTGGAGATGTTCTGAATTCAGGAAGTATCACTGTAACAGGTTTGAAGCAGCTGGAAATAGACAATGAGGTTTGGGAAAAGTGCCTCAAGAATTGTCCTCAGTTAGAAGGTGGTAGCATGATTGCAAATTTTACAATGACTAATACAGGTGGTCAGTCTTTCATGGCGGCAACAAACAAAATTGCGTGTTTACGTCAATATCGATTCTTCCTTTACAATTTTGGACCCGATTATTGAAAATGTCATGGCTTCAATTCAAAAATTTCTTGAGGATGTTTGATCTAACTTGGAATCTGATAGTAACTGAACTTTGAAATGTGAAACTTGGAAATGTGAAACTTTTTTGAATTTAAGCTGTATTGAAAAATTATGTTGATTGTAATCTTATTGTATTGAAAAATTATGTGGTGGCGATTATATGACCCCTTTGAAATTTAACACAGATAAAACACTCGAAAACACTTAAAAAAGACATGAAAAAACCTTAGTAGGTAATCTCAAGGAATTTCTAGGTGGTGTAGGTTACGATTGCGAATCCTTTACAGGCTGGACCGATTATTGAAAATGTCATGGCTTCAATTCCAAAAATTTCTTGAGGATGTTTGATCTAACTTGGAGATCTGATAGTAACTGAACTTTGAAATGTGAAACTTGGAAATGTGAAACTTTTTGGAAATGTGAAACTTTTTTGTTGAAACTTTTTTGGAAATGTGAAACTTTTTTGAATTTAAGCTGTATTGAAAAATTATATTGATTGTAATCTTATTGTATTGAAAAATTATGTGGTGGCCCGTGAAGCCACCAGAACCCATGCCGCTGAAATTTAACCACGGATAAAACACTTTTCTGCATGGCGGCTCCACACTGAACATGTCGACCCTCCCGGACGTATACATGCGAGGACTTTCCCCTCCCATGGCGACCAACTTCGCCATGAAGCGAGAACCCTCAGTCTATTCGGGCCATCTATAATCACGATGCGAAAAAAGGACTTCCTGAGGTCATTATTACGCCTTCAATGGGCCTCCTAAATCGCGCGTGAATACAAGGGTTTGCTTACGGCATAAATCACATAAAAAATAACCACCACGAAGGTGGCATATCCATCAAATACCAGCGGCAAAGAATATGCATCTAAACCTAAGAAACACCCCAAACCCATGGTTCTACCGGTTCGGACTCGATGAGGATGTTGGCGGCTAGGCCTCAAAAGATCAGTGACAGGGAAATCTTGACATGGCGTTGGCTGGCATAGAACATTGGCTAGGGTTGTCCACTCCATCGCCCTCACATTGCACACTTTGCGGATGGGTCAATTCAGCTATGGCGTCGCTATAGCCTTCGGAGCAGCGGGGCTCGAGGCATCACCTAGCATGAGCCTACTCCGGGGTTCATGAAGCCCGGTCAGGTAGGGCGGGTCGGGGGAAGCGTCCCCTTCGGAATCACAGTGGCTCCATGGGCGAGCTAGAGAATCGTGCCGCATCGACCCAGCATCCGTGCCCGCTTACTCACCTAAATCTACTCAAAGTGCAAGGTGCCCCATCTGGTCACACCTTCCCACCGAGTGTCGGACCCATACCGGCCCTCGTGGCCATCAAAGTCTAGCTTCGCTATAGGTCCCGAGGAGCCTTTTATGTTAGGTGCAAGACCCCACCTCCACTTCTGCTGTGTTCCTTATGCGGTGCTAAGCGGTTACCATAGCATCTATGACCGGTGGGCTCTTGTGTGCCTGGGCCGCATATAGCAGGATAATCTGGGGGCTCTATCTAGGAGCATACTACAATAAATAGCCTCGAGAGGTCTCTACCCCCCTTAATTCTCCATTTCGAGGTAACACTAGGCTAACAACCACCAATCCATCCATTACAAAGCGAGAACCGAATCGAAATATATAGAGAACCTACCTTTACAATCAAGGGTTAGTTCCTCGAGTAAACACAAAGAGAGAATAGACCAACAACCCAAGCGGTGCCCAGCGGCGCTTATCCTAAATTCACAACTACACTAGCCACCCACGTGTTTTGAAACGACCCATTTATCCGTTGGGGATCTCCATCTTCTTGATCTTGGTGTTCAACCCATTACCGCGGGTAAAAGTACTTGGTGCAAGGTGGCTTCGGTGTAATGGTAGGCGCTCGGCTCCTGCTCCTTCTTGGGCGAATTTTGGGAGTCAATTAGCAATAGGGATCGGGTTGGCCCCATTTGTGAAAATCCCCATCTTTGTCCAATCGAATTAGGCTAGGTGGCGCCTTCCCAAAGCATTTATTGGTCTAATTAACCCATTTAATATTAATCCCTAGATTTATAGGTTATTATCCTTAATGATTAAATTAGCATAGCTAATTTAATCCCTTCTAAGTCAACCCCTATGTTACAATACCCCATGATGGCGTACCTTTATCGGGTTGGCGTGTCGATTACATTTATAGGTATACCATATAATTACCATATAAATCGTTCATTATCTGGTATAAATCGTGGAGGCGTCACATTCTCCCCTCCTTAAAAATAATCTTTGTCCTCGGCATTGGGGTTAATGTCGAGGCAGTTACCTATAAAAACTGAATTAGGAAGAATATACTTAAGAAAGGAAGATAACTTATTATTTCAAAGGTAAATGCATTGAAGTTGAGAATAACAAAGTGTCAGCACCAAGGTGCATTTTACAAACTTATCATAAGCAACAAGTTCAAGGACGAATCAAAATTTTAAAAAAAAATCATAGGCAGCGAAAATAAGACATGTAAAACAAAGCGAATCCGAAAAGTCGGGTCATCGGCCAACCCTTTATACATGCGGCAGGTCACGTCTTTGCTCAACGGCTTTGCACATGTCAATATATCGATTTTCACAAATAAAAATAATTAGGTTGTGGTTGAAGGGTCCACCCCTAGAAGAAATGAAAAGAAAATTTATCTACAAAGGAACCTATTATGCCTATGGTTACGCAATTCATTCTTGGCGTAAAAAGTTCATGCTTTACAAGCGGTTAGGTAGTCGTGTCCCACATTGGCGGTAAACCGTCCTAAGGAACACGAAGGTGATCCCATCATGATGCTTGTTGTTAACTTCACGATGCATCTACCCCTCTCTTGATTCTCGGCGAATCAAGTCTTCAAGCTTACATGGGGCGGGGTTGATAGCGCTCGTTGATGAATTAACGACCTTGAGATTCGTGCATGAAATCCGGGTAGTGCTTCTCAAGATCTGTTTTGCATCACCCGCGTAGCATCCTCCAGCGGCAAGTGTTTCCCACTTGACCAAGTATTGTAACATCTGAGTCCTCACAGTGCGTTTATAAGCTCGATCAAGAAGAGCTTGGTACTATCTCTAAGTTGCTCCTCTTGTCATTTCCGGGAGGGTTGGGGTTTCCAAAACCTCCTCTGGATCAGGGTGTGCTGCTTTAGAAGACTCACATGAAAAACCTTGTGGATCTTTAAAGCGGGGTGGCAAGTCCGGTGATATGCTTGCTCCCAATCGTTCGATGATTTTGAGCGGCCCGACCCATCTGGGTGCCAACTTCTTGCAATTACCAATCTTAAAAGCTTGGCTTGTTTTACCTTAATCTTAAGCCAAACCGATTCACCCACGGAAGACCCGTGGGGTCACATTGCTTATCTGCTACACTCTTTTGGCCCATTGCGTGCGTTAAACAAGTAACCCCGTGCTTAGATCGACCAAAGCTTGCATCTCGAGGAGGTTGTTGAAACCTCCACTTTTGACCGGGGTTGTGCCATGTGTCGGGGGAGGTAAAACATTGATAGCCATAATTTATCATGAAAGGAGACGTACGGAAGACTCTGTTTCATCTTATTATAGGCAAACTCTACTAGATAAATATAGTCATCCCATTGGGATTGCTTACTCCACACATAACCGTAGCATATCCTCTATGATACGGTTGGTGCATTCTGTCGACCATCTATGCGAGGGATGATATCGGTACTCATAGCAAGCTTAGTGCGGATGGTGGTGAAGAAATCCTTCGAGAATGCACTTACAAATTTGGGATCTCTGTTAGATACAATAACGTGGCATTCCGTTACAACTGAAGATCTCCTTTCGCGAAAAGCAAAGAAGCGATTAAAAGAAGCGGTTATTACGATTGATGCGACATGGCAAAGTGAGCCATTTTTGACAATTTGTCGGCGACCACCATTAGTGCATCATAGCCCGCGGAGGAAGTTAAGTGGCGGAGCCCACAATGAAATCCATGGTTATTACTTCCCATTTTGCGTGGGGCACATCCAAGTACAGGCTCTCACGGAACTCTTAGTTGCTCCCCTTGGTTTCTTGACACATTGACCTTTGCTTAATGTATCTAGCAATATCCTTCTTCATGGAAGGCCAAAAAGTAACTAAGGCGGATTTTAAAATGGGTCTTCATAAAACCCGCATGCCCGGCTATAGAGGCTGTTGTGCGTGTCATGGAGAATTAACTACGCTTCCGGAAGTCAGAGGTACACATAACTTATCCTTGTGATACAACAAATTGCCCTCTTTCTTATATGAGCGGAAAGCTTGGCGTTCTTTATCATCGTGCCTCCTTACTCAAACTAGCCCGGTTCCAGGAACTTCGGGATCCGTGGCCAAGGTCTGTTCTATCTGTTTCCCAAACTCACTTTGGTGAGTGTAGAAATTACATTACAATGGGTTCGGGTTTCCCAGGGGTGGGCGTGACAATGCATCCCGCAACCACATTGTGCTTTCGAACTTATACATGATGTCAAAATCATATTCTTCAAAAATTCCATCCATCTCCTCGGCGGAGGTTGAGGTTGATTGGGTGGATAAATACTTGGAGACTTTGGTGATCCGTGTCCAGCTGGAATCTTCTCCCAAGGAGGTAGTGTCTCCATATTAGAAAGCTTGAACAACAACTAACAACTCGATCATGGGTAGGATATCGTTGTTCCGTCTGGTTCATCTTCTTTGAATCACAGGCAATAACCACCTTCTTGCATGGGACTCCACGGTGGCAATTTGGTGGCATACGTGGCCACTAGTTTATCCTTGTCGAGTTGGGCAGCGTGAGCGGGTGCTTTTTTAAGGCATCTTTAAGGCTGTTTGAAATTTCCACTGACCTTAGTCTTCGATGCTCCATCAATCCTTCACCTTCTCATGCTTTGTAAGTTTGTAAGAGGTCTTTGCAATCCTTGCAAAATCCTTTACAAACTTTTCGATAATATCCTGCTAATCCCAAAAACTTGGGACCTCGGGAGACATTTTCGAATAGGCCATTCCCTTCACGGCCTCTATTTTCTTTGGATCTGTAGCAATTCCTCTGCCCAAATGATATGGCCCAAATAGTCAACCTTTGGGTGGCAAACTTGCATAGAGAACTTGGCAAATGGCGTGGCGTCTTAACTTTTGTAGGGCCAATTTAAGATGTTTCTCATGCTCTTCTAGAGTCTTCTTGTAGATGAGAATGTCGTCGAAAAAATGACAACAAAATCATCCAAGTATTGCCGGGAAAACATCGTTCATTAACGCATAAGCGTTGCGGGGCATTGTTAATCCGAAAGGCATAGCGGTAAACTCATAATGCCCATATCTAGTCGCAAACAGTTATGGATGTCCTCCTCTTTAATCCTTATCGATGATATCGAAGCGAAGGTCAATCTTTGAAAATATTTGGCCCTTGCAAGCTGGTCCATTAGATCATACGCTCTCGGCAAAGCATAGCGATTTTTATGGTATGCTTGTTGAGTTCCCGATAATCAATACACATTCTCAAGGAATGAGTCCTTTTCTTTACAAAAATAATAGGGGCACCAAAGGAGCTTAAAGGCAGCTAAGGTCGAATAAAACCTAGGTTTAGTAGCTCTTGAAGTTGCTTCTTAAGCTCGCGCCAACTCTGGGGGACTCATGCAGTGCAGGGGCCTTCTTTGGTAGGCTTAGTGCACGGCTCTAAAATATCACATTCTACTCCTCTAAGGAGGAAGCTTGAGATCTCGTCTGGGAAAAGATCGCTAAATTCATGGAGAATCTTGGCAATCCCGTGTAAGGTGTTGATTACACGGTTTTGTTAGCATCGACTCAATGGAAGCAAGTCTAATATGCTTGAGCTTTTTTCTTGCGTATAGCTTTATCTAAGCTTCGAATGGACATAGGCGCATGATAGGGTTGAATGGTTCACCTTTTATAGTTACGGGCTCCATTAGCTGCGTTGAAGGTAACTTCTCTCTTCTCATGATCTATGTTGGCTTTCGCGGTCACAAGAATTCCATTCCAACAATGAGGTCGTGTTGCCAATATCCATTAACTTCGGCACCCCTTAACGGCCAGATGCGCTGGCAAAAAGTGCATCTTAAGGTTGATCGGCGACCATCCGTATGTCTAACCTTACCGGCTAAAGTGGCCGGGGCCACCGATTAAATGACCTTAGGGTTTCGGTTGCCAGGACTGGGCCATTCTAGGAAAACAAAATTATGTACTCAGTATCCGTAAAATTACAAAGAGCTACTGTCTATTTGGCTATAGTAGAAATAGCCGACGGTTGCGACTTTTCGGCGTTGCCCGGTTTCTATAGGCTTTAAGGATATGAGGCCTACCAAGTGAATGTACTTTCGGGGCGTCCCGTCGGTAATGTTGACTCAATATCGTCCCGATCCAGGTCGGTCATGGCCACATTTGATGCTGGGTAACATATGGCAGTGCATGAAGTGTCCGGGCCTCATACACAGCAACATGCCTTATCTAAGCCCTTTGTTCGGCCTCTTTAGGAATGGGTTTGTAAGAGGTTTGAACTTCCTACAGTAGCGATACGCTTGCTCCAAGTGCTAAAAGCGACTTCTTCTCTGGCGGCCAAGTAAGAATTCTCTGAGAGGGCCCGGACTTGGAGGCGGGGTTTGTAAGGTGTAGACGGCCGTGGGCT